>JBBPTC010000013.1:23414-86344 GCA_038093955.1 Boletus albobrunnescens
GGCTATTGCACCCATCAAGGCCACATCCAACCAGACTTACAGAAGTTGGTGGGTCAGAGAGCCAGTCGGGGAGCCGGGGTATCTGCGGGTCGGTTCACAGTTAGCCGAATCCGAGGACTCGATAGAACACTCTCGGAGGCTCTGGCCGGACGAGAAAAGAATCGGCCCCATTTGGGTGTCTTAGCGTTGCATATGCTACACTGCTCAGTCCAGCGTCAGAGTTGCTGGACCGCGTTCGTTTCAGTTGCCCTATACAGATGGTCCGCCTGGGGGGCAGTTGACCTGCTGATTGCTATATCTGCTAGCCTCTTGCTCTACTACTTATAGGCACTCCCAAGGATCGTCTTCTGTGCTACATGGAGCGAGTCGAGGACAACCTGGCGTACTCGGAGGACCTTGCAGGTCAACGAAACTCCGAGCAACCTCAGAATACGTTCTCTTGAAACACCATGCATCTAGTTTTTCCCACTCGTCCAACTCCCAACTATCCCCAACGTCAGGTTGTTCCTCCAAAATGGGCACTACTTTGGGAACTCTTATGACTTCGAAATCATTAAGGCCATTTTTCGCTGCAATTCGAGGCACGCTGAGAACTTCTGCCGCGTATGGGGTTATTGGCCTTACCTTTGTTGCGTCTCTTGGTCGCCTGATACCGCGCAATGCCAAGCAGTGACACGGTTGCATGCACTCTTCCAGGCAATATTAGGGGGTTCTCGTCTTCGTCTTCTCTCTGAAACGCGTAGATCTCGCACTCCTGTTCCTCGCCGTCAGGCACGACCGCCTTTCCACCGGGAAAAATTCTCCTCCCGTCCCAATCCCATCCGGAATCATGCTTCAAGGGAGGTCTATCCGATCGCCTACGCCTCGGCGTTCCTGACTAACCAGATCCATGTCTAAGTGTGCTCTATCAAATTTGTGATGAACACTCACCCGTGATCTCTCCCAGACTACCTTGTCGACTCGAGCACCCCAAGGCACTGGAGCATGACATCTTTTCAGTGTCGCCATACCTCGGAATGAGAACAGTGAAAGAAGTTTTTGTGTTTAGCTCCTTGCGCTTCGCTACATCCTATAAGTAAGGAGAAACCAGACTTGGGAGTCACATTTGAGTCAACCCGCTTCAAAGCCGGCTAGACGGTCCGGATGCAATTGACCTCGGATGAGTCGTCCATTCGCTCCCGGAGATGAATCATTGGGAGTCATAAAGCCGTGTATCGCGCACCAAGTTTTCAGCTTGTCAGCTTATTTGACGATTTTATCTAGTCACGGGCAACTCGCTGATGCGAACCTCGACATGGTCATGGATCTGATAGTCTCCTGAGCAAAAATGAGCTGTCTCATGCCATGTTGAAAAAGATGGGCAAGAATCTCCGCCTAGTTCCGCGACGGTGATAACGCGGCGGTGCTAATTTCATCTCCATCACGACTGTCCAAGAGAGTCGCAGGCTAAAGTCACCTGGACATGGTGCTACTGTGAGTCATTCCCAAGGTGCCGCGTGAACAGGCATGCTTTGCAAGCTTTCGTTCTTCTAGTCACAGGCCAACAATGGTCGAAACGACAGGCACGGTCGACTTCAAAGTCGGCGATGAGACGTACCAGACTTGGTACAGAGTCGTCGGGGACCTCAGGTCTGGCATGACCCCCCTCGTCGTGCTCCACGGCGGACCAGGCATGTCCCACCACTACCTGATCTCCCACACCGCGCTCTACACCACCCACAGCATTCCCATCCTCTTCTACGATCAGGTAGGGGCAGGCGCGTCCACCCATCTTCCCCACAAACCAAAAGAGTTCTGGACAGTCGAACTCTTCATGGACGAGCTCGATAACCTGCTCACGAAGCTTGGGATCGAGAGCCATTTCGACCTGCTAGGACAATCGTGGGGTGGTATGCTCGCTGCCGACTACGTGTCCACGCGCCACCCAAGGGGCCTCCGTCGTCTCGTGATCGCGAACGCCCCCGCGTCTGAGGCGCTCTGGGAGGAGAGCATGCTCCAGCATCTGAGCAAGTTCCCTCAGGAATTTCAGGACTTGGTCCGGAAGCACGAAGGGGAGGGCACGACGTCTTCGAAAGAGTATCGGGATGCGTTGCAGGTCTTTTATAACAAGCATACGTGCCAGGTCGTTCCTTGGCCGGAGGAGTTGACGATGTCTTTCAAGGCGATGGAAGAAGACCCCACGGTGTACGCGACGATGTGAGTTATCCAAATGCTTCCCATGGGTGCGGTTCGTCTCGCTGAACCGCGGACTCGAATCAGGCTGGGTACTTCAGAGTTCAACACGACAGGCACGTTGAAGACTTGGTCTGTCATCGATCGTCTGCATACAATCACATGTCCCACGCTCGTTGTGAATGGTACAGAAGAGGGAGCGCTGGATTTCGTCATAGCGCCTTTTATTGAGAGAATCCCCAAGGTGAAGTGGGTCAAGTTTGCCAAGAGTCACTGCCCTTTTTGGGAGGATAAAGAGTACTACTTTAAGACCATCGAACACTTTTTGTTGGTTTGAGGTTTGTGTAGGCTGAATCGGAGGCACGGTGGTACCATGTGACATCTCTTTCCGACCAGGTCACCTGCTCCCGAAGATTCGCCGCAGATGGACGATTATGGTAAGCCACGTCAACATACACATAAGCTTTGTTATCTTTCCCCAGCGAGCAGTTCAAGGTCCTCCGTATCACGCCATATTCTCCCAGCCAGCCCATATGACCCACCCACTCGACGGCGTTTACTCCTATCTCGAAGGGAGTGCAACCGAGCTTGTGGGACGCACGTTCTCAGAAACTTGGACTTAATAGGCTCCTGACGCATCTACTGTGGTACGATCGTTCACTCCATCGAGCGACAGCCACGCGAATACATGGCCACTGTATCCCCAGAGCCAAGAAGCACGTCGTGAGCGTGACTTGCCCGTTCTCACCGAGACGTCGCCAACAGCCCGTTTGATCCACGATACGAGCCCTCCAGATTCAGTCCCAGACTGCCACGTCACGCTTCGACAGGGACTGCATTGGTGCAATGGATCACATGGACTGGCAGCACGTTTAAGTGATCCAAGATCGGATGGCAGACGGCACCAGACGTGAGTTTGATCACCCAGCATGGCAGGGACTAACCGGCTGCTATCGCGAAGGCGGCATTCTAGTGTACTTACGATGGTGCAAGCCTCTTGAACTTGGTGAACCCCATCGGCGATGTGCCTCACCCACCACGGCGTATGACAAGAAACATGGTTCTACTATGTTCGTTACATCAAGTACGACGAAAAGAGGATGTCATTCTACAGTTTTACACATCTATACACACACCTCATTGATTCAGTTCTTCCCGGTACTCTCGGCAACTTTCTTCTTGATAGAATCGACAACCCCAGGTTCCGCGAGCGTGCTGAGGTCACCAAGTTGATCGCCCTCACCAGCAACAATCTTGCGCATAATACGACGCATGATCTAAATGGGTTATTGAAAAGTCGTCTTATAGCCGGGACCACACAGCGCACCTTGCCAGAACGTGTCTTGGGAAGATCATTAACGATGATTACTTTTTTCGGTGCCGCAAATGGTCCAATCACTTTGCGGACTTGAAGAACAAGTTCCTTCGAGAGAGCGGCCTCGTCGTTTGGGTCATATGCGAATTCCCTGGTTTACGTTTAATATTGAAAGAAGAAATGTCCCAAGTGCATACTTACGGTTTCAGAGTGACGAATGCGTACACCGCTTGACCGGTCAGCTCATCAGCAGTCCCAATCACTGTACATGTGGTCAAATTGCAGGCGAGCACACGGCTGTCAGGTACAGACCTGCGGTCTCGGCGACACCCTTGTGCAAGATAAGTGCTGATTCAATCTCAGCAGTCGAGAGACGATGCCCAGAAACATTGATGACATCTGTCCCAGCATTGACTTTCGCACAACATCAAAAAGACACTGTATCTCACCATCGATGCGCCCCTTAATCCAAATATAGCCATGTTCGTCCCGAGCAGCACCATCACCAGTGTAGAAAAACCCAGGGTACGGCTATATGAAAAAGTTCGATAGCACGTACATAAAATTCTAGAAAACAACTGTACCCTCATGTAGGTATCGAGGTATCTGTTGTGGTCACCCCAGACTGTGCGAGCGATCGAAGGCCAGGGGCGTTTAAGAACGAGAACGCCTTCAACGTTATTTCCTACTAGTTCCTATTAATTGGTCAATAAGTAATCGGTTGACACGAAAGTAGTTTGACGCGCCTTTCCAGATACGGGATCAAGTAAAGCGGGCTCAATTCCGAAGAATGGAACGGTGGCCGAGCCAGCCTTAGTCTCGATGGCTCCAGGGAAAGGTGTGATTACTATGGATCCTGTTTCTGTCTGCCAGAAGGTATCGACAATTGCACATTGCTTGCGACCGACGTGTTCGTTGTACCAATGCCAGGCTTCGGGATTGATGGGTTCTCCAACAGTCCCCAGCACACGAATGCTACTAAGATCGTAGCCCTCGACGTGTTGTGCCCCGAGGCGACGAAGAAGACGGATAGCCGTGGGAGCTGAGTAGAATTGCGTAAGTTTGTGCTTTTGCACGGTCTCCCAATAACGAGAAGGGGTAGGGTATATAGGTGTGGACTCGAACACGGTTGTTGTGACACCATTGGCAAGTGGTCCGTAAACAATATAGCTGTGTCCAGTGATCCAACCGACATCGGCCATGCAAGCAAACTTGTCGTCGGGGTGAAGATCGAAGACGTATTTGACAGTCAAAGCGGCGCCGAGTAGGTAACCACCAGTGGTGTGGAGCACTCCCTTGGGTTTTCCTGTCGAACCGGAGGTCTGCGACGAACAAAGTTAGGATATCAGCACGAGTTCCTGCATTCGTACTGACGTAGAGTATAAACAACGGGTCCTCTGCAGACATGATTTCGGGCGGGCAGTAATTGGGTACTTTGGCGGTTTCCTCGTGCCACCACAAATCACGACCTGGAGTCCAGGGGACTTGACTACCAGTACGCTTGAGTACCAAGACATGTTCCACGCATGGGCATCCTTTGAGCGCAGCGTCTACTATCACTTTTGTAGCGATGGTTTTCCCGCCTCGACGGCCTTCATCGCTCGTGAGGAGGACGCGGGACTTGCAGTCAAGGATTCGGTCGCGCAGGGACTCCGAACTAAACCCAGCGAAGACAACAGAGTGTATGGCGCCAATACGAGCGCAGGCAAGGAAAGCAGCAACGGATTGCCAAGTCATCGGCAGGTATATAGAGACAGTATCTCCCTTTTTGACGCCGAGACGCTTGAGGACGTGCGCAATCGAGCAAACCTCGCGAAGAAGTTCAGCGTACGTGATGAGACGACCCTCTCCGGGTTCATCAGCCTCGTAAATGATGGCAGTCTGGAACGATGGAAATCGAGAATATGAATACGATCATTTCATTAGCAAAACCAAGTATGATGACTTACCCTGTCGGGATACTTGTGTGCCCATCGATCTACACAGTTGTAAGAGGCATTCAAGCCCCCCTCCGGGAACCAGGCAATGTCTCCTGTCTCAAATCCTCCAACCCGAACACTGTGGAAGGGGTGGTGCCAGTGCAAGGTTTCCCGAGCTACCTGAGAAACAAAGGTTGATACCCGATACAGACAGACAATCTATGAGACACAGACATACCTTTGCCCACCATTCGTCAGAGTTGTCGGCGATAGTCAGCGCATGAGCAGCTCTGTAGGCGTTGATATCGGGACCAAGATGAGGGGTCTTTGGGCCGTTCTTGAGACGGGGAGCAATAGGGTGAATTGGGACGGGTTCGGTGGACTCGGACATGATGCGATGAGGGATTTCATTAGTTGACATTTGCTCGCCTTTATATTGCAAAGTCAGCCCCACACGGCGACCCCTTTTTAGCAATGTCACACCGCCACTGGACATTGCCGTTCACAGTGCCGAAATCCATCCATCTCCTTTGAAGCTGAAGATGCAGCGAGTACGTGAATAAAGTACAACTAGATATATGAATTACATGAGGAGGGGTTTGATGCGGAGACAATGCGGTCCATGGCAGGGCAAAGATCGGCTGACTGGCAGGAGCGGCAAAACCCAGGCTACCCCAATTGACGCCGATAACGGAGGCATCCGGCTGCAAAGGGTTAAAACAGACGCAGAGTCTCCAAATCGGCGTGCGCTTCTCACCACGGATCATCGATGACGATGAGCTGTAGTAGGGGGAGGATTTCGAACACCAGATACAAGGCAGCAAAGACGCATGTTATACAGAGGGTCGCTGTGCCAGCAGACTGAGGTCATACTATATATGTATGCCACTGTCAATGTCAATGAGATAGATGACGTGCTGCTGAGCATCGATAGGCTCACATTTGAACTATTTTACATAAATTCCGTCGTGTTGGGCATGCCGCCGCACTGATTTTCCTAATACAATCCGTGAGGAGTTTGTGCGGCCTCACGCTTCGTCAAGGATGTCGTGATTCCGTCGACTTTGTAGTCAAACGGCACTCCTTGCAATATTGGTCACCCCTGTACCCACCTTTCTTCCACCCTGGCGAATCTTTTCTTTGTGGCTACCGACTTCAAGTGGCCAGGAACACTTTATTTACAGCATGTGGAGATAATGTTCCTGCCGGCTAAAGTGGTGTACTGTGTCCTTTTTCTACATGCCCGTGAACTTTAGATAAGCTCTGTAGCACAGGCGGCCCACCTGCAAGGCAGCCCGTAACTGAAATGAGCAGTGGTTCCAGCAACTGTTACGCAACTGAGCAGTCCCTCTCATTGGCGCTTCTAAGCGAGAATAAAAGCGTACTTTACCTTTCTCGTCTGCAAGTGAAGGTGAAATCCTCGCCTACACCCTCGGCTAACCCAATTTGGCCCCACTCAAATTTCTCCGTCGATGAAATAATCTTGCAGCTGTAGCACCATCTTACTTCTTGGACCCAAGCGTTATCCGTTCTCCAATCACTATGGCCCGTTCTCGTGAATCATGATATAAACCAGAAATTGTCATGTCCCCCCCTGAAAAGGAGTGCACTAGGCTATCCGAATTAAAACAAAGAAGGGCGGTTAGCTGCTAAGCGCTAACCGACCAGTAGCCGATGCCTCAATGAAAACCATTCCCCTGATTATGTAATGAGAAATTCGGATTAAATAGTATATGTTACACATAGAAACCTAAGACTTGGACGCTCGTGCTTTGGCAAAGAATCAAAACGCCATTTTGGATCGCTCAGCTGTCTCTGGACCAGCCTATCAGTAGGGCAAACACTGTCACACGGGGTTTGCTTGGCAAGTCTTTGGGCACACGACTAGTGAGCACTCGGATTGGTTGCTTACTTCGCAGATAATTTGAAGGCAATTGTCTGATGTACCTAAAAGACCTGGTCAATAACTCCACTTTTCTCATTTAACTGATTGACAGGCACTCCGTTCCCATTACCCGCGACGCTCGTGTTCCGCTGGAAGAACACGGAATTTCAGGTTTGGTCGTGTGGGCTTGCAATCATGCTTGCCTAGCAGACGCCGTTCATTTCTGCCGCTCTGGAGATGTTGAAGCAGGAAACCCCGAAAAATCACTGGCATCAGGCCATTTGAGAGGCAGCGTAAGCCATTTAACATAAGCTCTTACTGCCAGCACATATACCGTGGCGCAGCGCCAGCATCCATGGTGCGTGTTCAACCACAAAGGTATCGAGATCTGTTTAGTCGACGGCTGCTGATTACTGCTGCATATTGGCCTGTAACACTGACCAGTCGATCGGTTGTGTTACCAAGTGAACATCCGTGCGTGAGAAGGCTCCGTGCAGTCGACGTTTCATAGCGATATAGAATATGCCTGAGGGCACCCGGTTTTGGTGCACCTCAGACAGATTGTCCCTTGTTCTCATTCACACTGCACCGGGGTTAGACGGCATGCAATCCAGTTTCTCAAGGAGATTGCTAGTGTCCCTGGCTCTTGTATCGTTCGGCAGGGCAGACTACTTTATCGACGATCAAAACATCACCTCTCTCATTTATTCAGAAAACCCAGCGGGTGCGAAATGGGGACCCTTCCAGAACGGTGGCGAAACTCTTTCCATCACCCTCGCCAATGGGACAAAGATGACCGTTGATGCGTCTCATTGTTTCAATAACACATAGTGAGTTTGTCCACCGCTGACTCACTATCCAAACTAAGCGTCACGTAGCACTTGTAAGTCTCCTGGACATACAAGGGATCATGAACTCAACCCGCGCACAGATGCCGCGTGTGCCATCGCCGATAACTGCCAGTTGCAGATCCCATTCACTGGTAGTGGCAGCACTTGCACTCTATGCCAAGGCTCACGAATTCTCCTAGGATCCGGCATTACTATATATGTTCTTCAGGCTGGCCCACAGGGTACCAATGCAAGTCTCACAATTGACGGAGGAGTGCCAGAGTACAAAAACTTGCCTGTTCCTTCTGGTCCTTATTTTTACACTCCAAACGTCACCCTTTTCGGCATTCAAGGCATAACTACTGGAAATCATACGGCAACCATTACTGTACAGAATTGGAACAATAGCTTTAGCGGGATGATGTTTGATTATGCGGCGATCAACGAAACGGTCGTTTCGAAGGGCCCTGTGGCCTCGTCCACCGCAGCCTCAACTCCCACCTCGACAGCTACATCGTCTCCTTCCAGGTCAACGTAAGGATTGTTAGACTTTCCCCGCTGTGATATTGATTTTTGTAACAGCATAAATATTGGTGCGATTGTTGGAGGAATCACAGGTGGCCTGGTGGCTCTTGCTGCCTTCTTCCTTGCATTCTTCGTTCTCGGTCGGCAACATCGCAACCCCCAAAGATTTAGCATCAACTTGGATGCCGACACCAGGGTAGAGCCCTTCTTCTCAGATTCAATATACCATCAAGGGCCACGGGAGTATACAGACGTCACAGAACGTCCAACTACCGACAGCCTAGTGACAGGCACTGTCGGGGCACACATATCGCCACTTGCCCTGAGCTCAGGTTCATCTCCTGACCAATCACGATCAGCCGTCACAAATCCCAATCCGAATCTCATCGCCGATGCCACACTTCCTTCTCCTTCGCAGACTGGTTCGTATAAAATCTCCTCTGGCCCGTCGGAGACATCTCGTCCTCAGATACAGCGGGCACATCCAACGCTTACGGACGACCAGGCTGATTTCGTAAACAACCTGTACGCGAACAACGTCCCAGCAGGGGCGATCGCGCGTGTGATCGAGAGGATGATGGCTGGGGAGCGACAACCTGCAGTGGAAGAACTCGACCTCCTCCCACCACCTAGCTATTGCCATGGGACTGAGTAGAGGGACCTTGTCATTCTAGGATGGTGGGTGTGCTGTATTTTCGCAATGTATGAACCGTTTAGGATGACGATGCACTCGTGTATCTGTATCAATCAATATACGGCTGTGCGGTTGTTGAGGCTAGGAAACTGAATTGTCCAGCTAAACAGCTATTCGGAACTGTAAGAAGAGGATACTGACGCCGTTTACTTGTCACACCCTTAACGAGCGCCCACGGACTAAAGACGGTCAAATAGACATATTTACCATGTTTTACAGCGATACATATCAATATCAATATAGGTCAGGGGCGATAGCAGACAAGCGGAAAAGTTCCATAGATCATTAAATTCTGATGGAAAATGGAACCCGTAGTAGGGCCGGGAGTCGATTGGGTTTCATATTCAAGGTTCCTGGTTCTCCGACTGGTCAATTTAATGTTTGCCGGAGTGATGGGCCAAGACAAAACATGTTCCAGTGAAGCGGATTTCGACTGTAGTGCGGGGATGGCAACGTGTTGGTCTTGTTTGTGGGTTGGCAGGTGGGAGGTTGTACGTTATCGCTCCGCTACCATGGACAGAAGGCGGAGTCACATCTGCGTTAGCTTCGACCTAAAAACTTCCAATGCTTACCAGCGAAATGGGGGAACCAACTGAACCTGAACGCCCAGTAACAGCAGAAAAAGAATAGGCCGAATTAGCTTAGCGCACTCTCGAGCTGATGGATGTGTTGTCTATCCAAAGCTTCAAAGGTGGACCACGCACGCTTGGTTCCAGCCTTTACCTGCATGGTACGTTGTATAATGGGCCACACCGAAGCCTAGTTGTAAACAATACACACCGTCTGCACGAATCACAAATCATTCCATGTACATACTCGCCATGGGAATGGAAGACGATGGGTAACAACAAAGAGGTTAGAACCGAGTGGAGTGATCATGTGATCCAGTTCTGCGTGCTTACATAATACGTACCAGTAGGCCGCACTGCAGGAGGGATGCAAGGCCCAAAGTCAGACGCGCTCAATGTTGGACACGATACAGCGATATCTGCATGGACGACGTCGGGGATTCATCCAGTCCGCCGCATTTCTATATGGTTCCTACGCCATCAATGCCTATGTCCATGAGAGACTTGAGGACATGAAGGACAGGATGCTCAGAACTAAACTCGCAAGAGACAAGTCTGTCTTGTCCGTTTTCTGGAGTGCTCATAGCCTCACGTTTATGTCGACAGCCTTCGACGTCGCTTCCAATCGACTCACGACGATGTCTGCTTCACGATAATGGCCCTCATACCCACCCTTGCTTCTCAGATCCTTGAAGACATGGACGTCGAGGCTCTCACAAACGAGTTGCAGTCTCTCTCGCGTGCCTCCCGCTCTCGTACGGTTCAACCGCCACACAACAAACCGCGTTCACAATCCGTGTCCGAAATCAGTTCGGTCTCCGATGCGCATTCGGATCCTGGTTCTGTCACCCTTTCCTCCTATTCGGAATCCGGTTTCGACGGTGATCGCGCATCAATTTATGGCAGCTGGGTTGAGCGCATGTCAGCCTCCGAAGGTCCCATTGCTCGACCGGACGTTCCTGCGCGGCTCTCAGACTCTGTTACTTCAGCGAGCTCCTCTCTCAGTCACAATACGGAAATTTCAACGACCTCTACGAGCTCACGTACGAAAGGTCAACTATGGAATGAAGTCAAAATACTCAGTACGGTTGTTTTTGCTGACCATAAGTATCGACTAACTGTTTTTCAAGCGCTAACGCGCACGCTGACCACACTATATACGATCACTCTGCTCTCTCTCCTCACAGCGGTTCAGCTCAATCTTCTTGGCCGCAGCCGTTACATCGATTCTGTTCGGGCTTCTGATCGTGCTGAGCGCGCCAGCGATCAAATACCCGACTTTTCTTTAACCGGAGTGCTCGCTAGGGAAGCTGTAGCCAAAATCGTGGATGTAGAAGCAATTTGGCCTGCATGGATTCTCGGCGAAAGTAACGATGGCGATGAAGAGGACCAGATGCTGGACGTGATCCCTGAAGAAACGGAATTGCGCTTCCTCACACTTTCCTGGTGGGTGTTACATGTGGGTTGGAAAAATGTTGCTACGAGGGTAAGGGGCAGTGTTGAGAGCGTGTTCGATGAGTAAGTTGATTCATGTATATGTCATGCATATAAGGTACACTTGCTTTTATGGGATGCGGGTGTATGCGTTCCATCTCGTTTTATCTGATGTCATTACAGACAACTATCATCTCTTTGGATTTCCACCAATCATGTTGCATATACTGACGTTTTTCTATTCCTGTTAGTGTGTCATTGAAGGCTAAGCTGTCGCCTTCTGAGCTGCTCACGCACATCATGGATGTACGGCGACGCGTGGAAATGGATGATACAGGAAGCAAACTGAGTGCAAGGCAAGCGATCTGACACCTGTTCTGAAACACTTTTGATTAATTATTTTTTAGGCTCCTATCATCCCTCCTCCCTCCAACGCCAGAGACAACTGCTCATGTCCTTGCACAGGGCGGCGCTCTCCCGGTACTTCGAGGGAGCGAAACCAACGATACCATCGACCGTTCGTTCGTACAAAGTCCCCATCCACCATGTGATCCAAATTGCCCCTCAACGCATGACGACACCAATCCACCCATCTATTCTTCAGAAAGACCCTATGATGAGCTAAGTCGCGCAACTGTAATTCCGATTGAGAGTCCATTACCTCGCCTTGCCGCCTTCCCTACACCCCTGTCTTCTCATGCCCATGAATCGGACCTCAGCTCCCGCGCTTCACAATCACCATCGAACTCCTCCACGAATCGCCTCAACCCCCCACTGCCGGTGGGCGTATCCCATTCGTCCGCCAGGTCGCGCGGCGCGTTGGACGTAGACTCTCAGTTCAATGCGCTGCTCGCACAGACCCGTCGCTATCTATCTGGCCCCGATTTTGCTTATGCGCTCGGCTGCGCACTCGATCGTGCGACCGAAGTACTGATGGACGGTCTTCGTGCGCGCGTCTTTGTCGACAGTGCCAGCGCCGTGAACACACAGAGTGCAGAAGAAGTGCAAGCACGATCGAGGACGGAAGACGCTGGGGTTGGTGTAAGCTCAGAGTACGAGGATGAAGTCAAGATCCGTCTGGCTGGAATGCTCCCCGGTCTGGCGAGGTGGTCTCAGTTGGCACTCAACGCGATGCCGAACGAGTTGGTTGATGTAAGGCGAATGGAGTTCCCGTCTTGCGCTTGTCACGCTGATTCTTTTTGAAACATCAATTTCAGAACATCATGGCTGCGAGGGAAGTGAACGCGTTGGAGGCCATTATCATATCGGATTACGAGGCCCGTTTTCCCGCCATATCGTGATCACCGTGTTGACGTGTAGTTGGTGTGATATTTGGAATCGATCGATTACGCCATTCTCTGTTGCGAGAGGCGGTTTAATTCGGTCACCTTTTGTGATGATCTCACGCTTTTTTTCACGCAGTCCAACTTTCTGCCATGTGCGTGCCAGTAATGCACCCGAAGACATGCCATTGGGATAACTACGCGCTTGATTTGCCATTCCTGTCAAGCGTTCGGTTCCTTGCACCTTCATTCTGATTCTCTACCTTGTCTTACTTATCCTTCGTCATTTGACCAGGGCATTTCAATCCAAGTTAAAACAGAGTGTGGATGCCTACTTGAAGTGCTGTTCACGAGATTACGATGAGTTGATCTTGGTGTTACGCCTCCGTCGCGAATCGTGGCTAACCTAGATGAGAATTGTCCTTCACACCGAGGTCGGATTCGCATCAGAGCGCATGGCCGTGTGTGCAAAGTTCATTTCATAACTTCGTTAGTTCCCGAGCTCCTTAACCAAGCAGGAGATGACGTGCCTCGGCCAGCACGCACGGCCAGCATTCAGTGCCCTGACTTGACCTAGTATCTGCATCACATAACATACACGCGATTGCTACTAAGACGCCCGTGCGATAGTGTAGACTACTAGACTTCTGGCCTCGGACGAAGTCGTGACTGACAATACAAATTCTCCTCTCGATACCATTCAAAAGTCTATACTGACAATGAACATGAACAGGGTATAAGTATCCATGTGGAGACGGCTGCATCCGAAGTAAAAAAGATCTAACATCAGTGAGGTTTTTGACTATACTCCATCACATCTCGTCAACATATCTCTTCCCTTTCAGCTCTTCCATGGGCACTTCTTCAATCTCATCTGACCCCTGGCCCTGCCTTGAACTCGTAGAGTGGAGATTTGTAAACATGCCTGCTCGACTTGATGCCATGCCAAACCCCTTGTCAATCCATTGGTTATGGAGACTGTGAGCATGCAGCTCCCTCAAGCTCAATATGAACCTGGGGTTGAGTGCAAAGATGAGACTCAATAAAATATTGTTTAGAATGAGGCCAAGAGTTGGGTTTATAGGTATGCTGAAGAGGCCCCTAGTAACAACTGCAAACAGAAAGTTGCTGTAGATTCAAATAAACATCAGTTCCATCCATATTGCTAAGACAGTTATATGTAGACGAGACAAAGACTCACACAATGAAGTAGAGGACACCCTGTTGGACAAAAAGTTGAACATATTTGTTGAACTGCCAGCTTCTTGTTGTAGTATACAACAGAAGTGATTGTGTGAGAGAATGATAGATGGCAAGGAGACATATTACACCCTGGAGAACAACCAGAGGAATAATAGAATATCTAGCCCAGTCCCAGGAAGGGTATTGCACTGCACATGCTGATGGATCAGGTGCTGGAGGAACCATCACTATGGAATAATCACCACAACAGGAATACATATGTTCAGATTTGCCTCTGAAATTGAAACTGTTGGACATACCTATCATAGCCCCGGGCATGGAATATATAACACCAGCAATGAAGTTGACAACAACCTCTCCAGCAAGAAGGAATAAGAGAATAGTAAGGATTTCCTTTGACTGGCTATATAATGCATAGACTCGAAGAACCATCATTACTGCAATGAGTTCTAATGAATCAAAATTTAGAGACGTGTAACCATAACTTACAGTCAGCAGCACTTGTAAAAATGACAAGGGTCCAAGTGGTTGAATAGATCATTGCTTTACCTTGTAAAAAAAAACATGATTTGACCATGAAGATGACAAGGAATTTCTAAGAAACTCACAGCTGTTCAATTGATATTAGTCAGTTTTTAAAAAATATTTGAAACACATACATCTTAGATTACACACAATATTTTGTCAATGAGGAATCAATAAGATCTAGTATAAGAAAAATCTCACCCATAAGGGACCAGGTACAAAGGTGGTTCCATCTTCCAGTTCAACATTGTTAGTGCCAATCAGAAAAATTAGAACCAAATATACTCAGTGCAATGACCCTTGATAATAGATCGAGTCAATGAGAGAACCATCAATGAAATAATAGTCATACATGTTTGTGAACAGGCCTACATAACGGACCTAGATTAGTACGAGTGGTGAGCACGGCCAAGGTGAATTGGACAAAATGGATTGGGAGCATACAAGCATGAAAGCAGTAGAGACCCAAGTCCAATTTTTCTTCTGTAATTTTGTTAATGTCGTCTCGTGTGTCCCTGCGGTGCTCACTTACCCAGATGTATTCGATCTAATACAAAGTGATAGGCCAGGCAGTGTTTGCATAGAACGCCACGAAGAATATACATAAATACCTCGGTCGGAAGGGTAAGGACTGATCACATAGATGTCAGTTCGGGGCAATGAAAGTCAATTTACAACATGCCATAGTCATACGTGACCAGCACAACCGACATAACTAGAACGCCTCGTCAGAAATAGGCTACAGATTGCGGTTGGACGTACGAGATGCACAGTTATTCAAATAAAGTATCTCCAAGTCGGTCGCTAGACTCGACGACATGATCACGAAGTCTGTGACGTAACTTGAAGAGAGAAGTTAAATTCGAAGCTAGCAGAGCGGGGGGGGGGGGGTGAAGGACACGCGGGTGGAACGATGAAGGGAGCGGGATCCGAGGATTGCGATGGGGAGTATAAGACGGTAGCCTGTTGCTTCGCTGGACTTGCGAGTTGGCGCATCCTTCAACGACGGTGTGGCATCGGCAAATGGTGTTGGTTGTCAACAATGAGACGTCGCTGCCAGTGACTGAAACGAGCAACTAGAACCTTGGTGATGACTGACCGCTAACACAATGCTCGAGGGGTATGAGATTGGGGTCGTCAAATCGTTGATAGACTCCCTGCCGAGACAATGCCGGATGGACGGCCTAATGTGAGGATTGTCTGGAGCAGCACGTATTAGACTTTCTTTTTACAGAACAAAAGCGGATAAAGGCGAGGCGACGTTCTGTTCTGACACTTACCTGAGGCTGGTAACTGGCTGTCCACAAGGACGGATGGTTCGCGACGCTCTAATCCTAGGAATAATGATGGATTGGAGGTCACCTGGGTAACTTGTGGTAGGCAGCCTACAGATCAAGGTCAGGCTGGTTACGGGTGGACGTGGTTAGGGAGCGATGATATCGGGTGAGTACGGAGCCCAGGGTCCATATGGTCCCCGAGCAACTACGTCATCGTTATCTACGCTACTCGCGGGTCGACCGAACGGTTTGGCCTCTGCTTGCACCCGAGTTTGACCTATGCCCAATACCAGCTTGCTTGAGTTTAATAGGTACGGTCATGATGGTGGTGTATCCCAGACTTGCATGGACATAGTAGCGGAGTAGCACCCGAGAATCCCCACTGCATTAGCCCTATGCGGTATCTCTTGAATGCACATCATCCGTCTGTCGCCTTGTTTGATGGTCTATTTATAATTAAAAAATAAGCAACCCTTTAACGATCTGGTAACGCGTCAGCAGATGTCACCCTCGGGCGCAAAGGACGTCAAGCTCACTTACTACATTTGGCCCACGCACCGAGCGCCTCGACAAATCACTCGACGACCTATCACCGTTGTCATGGGGGTCTATCCAATGGGAAGTATGATCCACGTAAAAGACTTAACTATTGAGATCCGAGATATGGTCGCTTCTGCATCGATGCAAACGGAGAGAATGCCTTGGCTTCAGTGTATCAGTCCAACGAGAAAGGGACCAACTTAAGTTGAGCGCAGTCATCCCAAAGGACTACACCCGAGCACCCCTTGGCGGTGCTCGGGCCGATGGCACAGTGGAGACAGGGTGTTCGTGTTGCTTGCGACACGGTACCGTCCGATTTTAGGGTCATGAACACCGGGGCAGTCGACGTGGAACCAGGATTCGACTCGTCGTATCAGGGACAATCTCGCACGTGGGGGCGATATAAATTATTGACGCCGGGGTATTCGACTTCACCTCTGACGTTTGAGGTTAACGCTAATATTACCGCCGGAAATCGCTGACCTTGTGAAACAGTGTGCCATGTAGGACATCCAGCCGATTAGTCGATTGGCGTCTCCTCCGTCATCTCAGCGACCGGTTCCAGACTCATAACCGTGAACTTCAGGGTTACTTCGCGACACCTGCCCTCACTTCAGCCAAAACAGGGTATTATTGAGAATTACATACTAAGAAATCGACCGGCTAGATGTTGCGTGTCTTGGGGACTTGTGCTGTACGCTCAGATGCAGGAAGGATTATAACAGCCGCTTGCTACCGAATCGCCAAAAGTGAGGTTGGTAAATGTTTGGCTTTGCTTTTCGCCAGTACCGATATTATGTAATACATTCTCACAAGGACTCACTGATTGATCTGATTGATGCTTTGAACCTTTCACACCAGCAGAATCGGTGGAGCAAGACTGGAACGCGCGACGTCACGGAATACAGAATAGCAAGTAAGTACGTCTAGAAAGTGCTTTTCTTGTCATGGTGGTCACCTCCGATTACCATCCATGGGGCTTAGGCGGCCAGTTGTATGCGGGCTCCTGCCCCTCGCGCATCGAGCGCTGAGCGTACGCATATGGCGGGCGCTCTCGCCACTCACCCAGCGCACCCACTCGCATCCTCTCTCTGAAAGCCGCGAACTCGGCGTCGTCCTGCTCCGTAATTGCCACGTTTTTCCATGGCTTCAGATCTTTCGATGAGGAGCCCTGGAAATGCGAGGTGTTTACGGATTCGAGGCACCGAAAACCATCTGCGTGATGACCTGGGTGAGGTACCGGCGCGTACGTCCCGGGACGGGCGACAATGCCGTTCTGCGAGTGCGAGGTGTTCACGGATTCGGGACGCCGAAAACGATCCGCATGGTAGCCTGGATAGGGTTCTGGCGCGTACGTCTCGGGGCGGACGACGGTGCCGTTCTCGGCGAACGAAAAGACGTGTGGGCCGGACGTCCATACGGGATTGAAGAACGTGTCGAGGTGAAAGTCATTGGTTGACGCGGGCTGCGCATATTTCGTTAGCTCTGTGTCATTTCGGGCGAAGGAACAACGTACAGGCTTCGACGGCAAGCGATCAGGTGTGTCATCATGTTCATGTTGGTGTTGGGATGTAACGGGAGCGATCGCATTAGTGATCGAAGGGTGATAGGTTGGGGTGGCTGCCGCAGGGGAGTGCATTATCAACTGACGCGAAGGTGGTACAGGTGCGACAGATGAATTGCGCTCGTGCGACGAGCACGTCTGATAAATGATGTGGTCCTTGGAAAACGGCGGAATGTTGGGCAGAATGTGTGGTGAGAGGCAAAATGATGCAGCAGTCTGGAGATTAAGGCAAGTATACAGGCGAGTTCGAGCTTGTGGTCCATGACGGCCAGAAAGGCCATCATTTATACCCTCACGATCCAGGTTCAGACCTAACCTGTGTCCTGGACCTTGCCCTTGGTTGCCAACATCAAAGCGATCTATGAGATCGCTTTGACAATGTAACTAGACACCCTGCTGGCCCAGTTCTAACGCATTGACCCATGTGGGACACGGTTAGTTGTCATTTCCATGAGCCATCGCTCGGAACTTTCTCGTCATGCCGTGCGCTGTCGTCGCGAACAATTCACCAACAACAAAGGCGCATCATTGACCTGCCGCTTGGATCATTTGTCGGGGAGGGGCCATAGGTATGATGCACACACAGTATATGATTTATTGGTATAACCAAGACAACTTTATCAGCGAATTTGAGCGTACTAGTGCGTTGAGACGGGATTTCTGCCAGTGACCATGAAGCCCAATATATTTACCTTAATGCATTTTCCAAGGCGGGTGCAGCACTGAAATCGAAAAACGGTACAACCGAGTTTCAGGGCTATATGGTGAGGATAACACAGTGTACCCATCTGGGTATGGTGTGAGATACCGGCCGGGGCATCACAATAAGCTTCAGGTGAGACGATTCACTTGGTCACTATCTTTACACTGGGAGACGTTTGTCCAGTGGTCCCAGAAACACCGCCGAATAACCTGCAGAGATGAATAGATATATTTTCTCGGTGGAGATGCTAGCTATAACGCAGAAACATTTGATCACTGAGGGGAATAGGCCACCATTGTCCGTTGTTTTCCATTGTTGTGCAAAGGCCTCGTTCCTGGGTGTATTACCTAATCTAATATCTTATTGTCTTTCAAAGACAATAACGCCACGCCATTCACAGACAAAACAAAAGTGTACACTGAAAACATGCAAATTCACTCTCTTTCTTGTCTTCTTTCCACTCGCAGCAGCGCAGTTTTGTTGCTCGTCGTCGTCCGCGACAGCGATGAACAACCACGACCCATTTACGCGCTCCAGTCCAGCGCTGTCTGCGCGAACTTTGACGTTCTCTGATACCGATATCAAGCAACATGATGCCCCCTCTTCCCCGACCACTCCACTATACGACATTCCCATTCCTCCCACACCCGCACCTGCACCGACGTTCAAACTACTCTTCTCCTTCCTCACCCCGCGGCGAAAGCTCGTATTGCTCACTCCCGCCATCGCATCCTCCGTGGCAGCGGGTGGCATCGCCCCTTTCATGACTTATGTCGTCGGCCAGTCGTTTAATGCATTTGCCGCGTTCCCTCTCACTTCACATCCATCCCAAGCAGCCAAGGATGCCCTACTCCATGGTGTCGGCCGTGCGGCACTCGAGCTGGTTGCCCTTGGTGTCGGTGCCCTGTTCATGAGCAGTGTCACGAGCAGTCTGTGGATATGGACAGGCGAATGTAACGTCGTCGAGCTGAGAAGAAAAGTTTATCTCGCAGTCGTGCATAATCAAATGGAATGGTTCGATAGGCAAATGGGAAGCGACAATCCCACCAACGTGCAGGACATGGGTGGCGAGGGTGTTCCCATTGGCGCTGGCGGCCTCATGGCCAAGTTTGCTAGGTATCTTCCTTTTGTGTCTCGACGTGCTACACCGTATTCATTCACGCGACAGGGAAACCGACGACGTACGCGCCGCGTCATCCCTTGCAACTGGCCAGTTGATTCAATATTTAACTACGACATTAGCTGCCCTTGTACTCGCATTCATTTGGTCTCCTCTCTTGACCCTTGTCATCCTCTCTGCAGTTCCCTTTCTTATCCTCATACAGGGTTTCTCGCAGGCTTTCGCGACGCCACGTCTGACACAAGAAAGGTCTCTTATTGCTCATGCGGCTTCCCTCGTCTCCCGTGTCGTGTCAAATATCGGTGCGGTCAAAGCTGCCAATGCAGCCTCATATGAAAACACCCTTCTTACACGCGTCCCTGCCGCCGTTCAATCACTCGGTGCTATCTGGGGTATCACAGCCGGTACAAGTCAGTTTGTGACAATGGCTATGTTTGTCCAAGGATTCTGGTTCGGGGCGCACTTGGTCCTCGAGGGCAAAAATCAGCCTGGTGACATTATGAGCGTCTTCTGGGCCTGTTTGATTGCGACCAGCAACTTGCAAATGATGGTTCCACTTCTGGTTGTGTTGGCCAAGGGCAAAGTGGCAGCTGCTGAACTCGCAGCAGTCATTGCTTCCTCTCAACAGGTCCCCACGGCCATCATTCCCAAACACCGGAAGGCACAACCTCTTCGCCGGATTATGCCGCATAGCTTCTCGGGTGATTTCACGCTTGTGAACCTTACATTTTCTTATCCCACACGCCCGACCGTGCCTGTCCTTCGCAATGTGGATATGTTCCTTCCTTCCCGTGAAACAACTTTCATCGTCGGTCCTTCTGGTTGTGGTAAATCCACTATCGGATCCATTCTCCTTGGTTACTATACTCCGGATCTCGGCAAGGGTGAGGTTCTCCTTGACGAACAACATCTGCGATATCTTGAAGTTTCTTGGGTCCGGAAACACGTCGCGGGCGTCACGCAAGGATCCGCCGGTGTTGGCGCACAAGTCTTCAGGGGCTCTATCCACTGGAACGTTGCCCTCGGTGCTGTCGGAAGTGGGAGAAACGTCGAAGACGTGACTCGTGCCGAGGTGGAGGAAGCGTGTCGGCTTGCCATGCTGGAGGGATGGGTCTTAGGTCTTGAAGCAGGATATGAGACGACCTTAGTTGGGAGCGGAGAGAATACTGATCTCGAAGGCGGTATTGTATTGAGCGGAGGTATGAGGCAACGCTTGGCACTCGCGAGAGCAAGAATACGAGACCCTGAAGTGCTGATTCTTGGTGGGTTTCCTCTGCCTCGCACTGGATGGTGATTCACTCACGGTATATACGCATATAGACGAGTCCACGTCGGCGTTGGACCCGGTGACGCGCCATCTGACGATTGCTGCCATCCGCGCGTGGCGTTCACGTGTCAATAAAACAACGGTTATTATCACACACGACCTCACGAGTGTCAATGCGGACGACTTTGTGTATGTTATGTGCGAGGGCTGTGTTGCCGAGCAAGGTTTCCGTGCCGATTTGGAAAAGGCCGACGGGCAGTGGAAGAAGATGTTGCGTCAAGGCGGTTGCCCCAGCAGCGAAGAAGCAGATGTACACCCGCCAGTATACGATGACGTTGCAGATATCCTCGCTTCCCAAGACGAAGAAGCGCGGGAGGCGCAACAAGCAAAGAATAAGCACTACAGCCTCGCCCCAACTCTCAATAGTGTACGCCCCGTCACGATGGCGATTGGAGGGTGGATGCTTGGCGTCCTCTCCGAGCTGACGAAGGCGACGAATGGCAACGTCCAGGGGCAAGTTCCTCCACTGCCTACTACCTTCCCTGTTCTCTTAAATCACGCCAATGAGTTCGAAGATGGTGCTTCTGGAAGACCTAGGAGACCTTCGAGCCTGTCTGTCATTCCTTCGCCCACTGTCCCACCACGTACCTACGACGGTCGACGGATGAGCTGGCAATTCTCGCCCGCAGTGCCTTCGTTTACCTCTCCCTTCTCTTCGGCCACTCCACCTCAACCGATGGTTGAAGATGACGAAGAGTTCGAGAACGAGAAAAACAACCTGGAACGAAGTGCGGCACAAGCTATCGGAAAACGCGAGAGGCGTGCAAGGAAGGCACCTGACGCCTTTAAAGTTGCTGCGATTTCTCCAGCATCCCAGCCAAACTCGACATCGATACCCCTTTCGGCACCCGGGCTCATCGCGACGTTACGTCGTGTATACCCCACGATTCCCGCCAAGCACCTTCTCTTCTTCGGTCTCTCTGCTTGTTTATTGAGCGGTGCCATGACCCCCATATTTTCTTTCCTCCTTTCTCGCCTGATATTTGAGGTTTCCGCGAACCCTGGTGCCGCATCGATCAACTATTATGGTGCTTTCGTCCTCAGCATGGCAGCTGTCGATGGTCTTGTCATGGGCCTCAAGTATTTCTTGATGGAAACATCTGCCATTCGCTGGGTCACCCGTCTGCGCAACACCGCCTACTCTCGCGTGCTCTCGCAAGACAAAACTTGGTTTGACTCTCCCGCACATTCCCCTGCCGCACTTGCACATGCCCTCATCGAAGATGCCGATGACGCGCGCACGCTCGTGGCCGTCGTCGTGGGCCAGTTCTTGGTTGTCGTAGCCATGACAGGTGTTGGCCTGGTTTGGGCTATGGTGTGGGGTTGGCAACTGACCCTCGTGGGCATCGCTATCGGTCCTGTCTTCGTTGGCGTCATGGCTGTTCAAGCAGGATTGGCCGCGAAGTGTGAGGTCAGGAGTAAACGTGCTCGCGAAGAGGTTGCGAGGGTCTACTACGAGGTACGTCCATCATCTAATTTCTCTCAGTCGGCCCTTGCTGCAACTCATACGTTCCATCGCTAGATGATCCTCAACATTCGTAGTATCCGCGCCATGTCTCTGGAGCCAGTTTTGCAATCTCAGTTCGACAAAGCCACCACCGCCTGTCTTTCTACTGGTTCTCGCGGGGCGTTCTTTGAGGGATGTTCGTACGGTGTTGCTTCTGCTCTCATTTACCTTGCAGAAGCGCTCCTATTCTATGTCGGCGCAGTCCTCGTTGCCAATGGCACCTACACGTACCTCCGGATGGTTCAAGTTCTCAATCTCGTCGTCTTCACGGTCACGCTCGGCAGTCAGCTCATGGCGTTTACTCAAAGGATTGCCAAAAGTGTTCAAGCGACCACGGATCTCTTCCAGTTCGCGACGCTTTCCACCGACGGGACGAGCGAGTCCCAGGGTATATTCCGTCCTCCGATTGCTGGCGACCTCGTACTACAGAACGTGTCCTTTGCGTACCCAACAAAACGCGATACAACCGTGCTGAAGGATTTCTCCATGAAGATCGCAGAGGGCGAGTGTGTCGCGCTTGTCGGCGCCTCTGGATGCGGCAAATCAACGGTGGCAGCTCTGCTGCAAAGGCTGTACGAGCCCACCTCCGGAACGATATCCATCGGCGGATACGAGCTCCGATTGACGGACGTCCACCACCTCCGTAACCACGTCGCTGTCGTGAACCAGACACCAAATCTTTTTGACGGGACCATCCGGGAAAACATTGCGTATGGACACCTCGGAGAACTGACCGAGGACGACATTGTGCGGGCTGCACGGGCTGCCCATGTGCACGATTTCGTGATGTCACTACCGCAGGGTTACGATACCCTTGTGGGCGAGAACGCGGCACTGATCTCGGGAGGTCAAGCCCAACGTCTGCAAATCGCGCGCGCGCTCGCGTGTCCGTCTCGGATTCTGGTCCTTGACGAATGTACGTCGGCGCTGGATGGTGCAAACCAAGCGGCGGTGCTCGAGACGATTCGGGGTGCCAAGGTCGGACGGACGACGGTGATGGTGACCCACAAGGTTGAGGTGATGCGGATGTGTGATCGGGTGGTTGTCATTGAGAACGGGAGGGTGGCCGAGGAAGGGCGATATGAGGCGCTCGTCGAGCGCAGGGGGCTGTTTGCCAAGCTTGCGAGCGGAGGTGAATGGTTTGGGGATTGAATGTGTGCGGTTTGTGCGAGGCATTTCATCTTGGGCTTTTCATGACGGATCAACGCATACTATCATCATCAACATCACCAACATCAACATTTCTTTTATCATTTCTTTCTATTCTTTGGATAACTGATAACGCTAACGCAGAGATGCGACCCATGGGGGATTTCCGTCACGATTATGGAACCCTCAGTATGCGTACATTCGACCGTTCACTATATTCCTCTGATTTTCCTGGTCTCCTTTATCGGGGGACTTGTTTTTCTTGATGGACGAACAGCACGACTGGGCATTTTCATTCCTTTTGTAGTACTACCCACACTCATTGACTCATTCATCACTTGGTTAGATCAGTCCACCTTGGCATTGGTATACAGGAATTGTATATGAAATGGAATATCTGTTTCTTGGTTTGTGTACATGTTTGAACTATCGGCCTTGAGCTATCAGCAGGAGAACTTCAGTTACGCGCGACTTAGTAAGGTATATGTTTGGTGTTTCTTTTCGTGAGTCACTTATTCGAACCTATCTTTCCGCCTTGTGAGTTGATACCGGGTAATGTGTGTCGGCGCGCTGACTGCGAATCTATTTCTGTGTTCTGTATGTTCACGGGCACTCCTATTATAGCGGGGCCGGTAAAAGTGCGACCTTCGTCATTACATATGGTCAGAGCTTTCTAATGACCGAGCACCGCAAATGCCTCTTACGATATTAGACGTAAGTTTACAACTTGGGAATTTCCAAGCACTGACATGAGCATTGACATTCCAGTATTTGGACACTTTCAAGGCAATATATAATTTGTCTTATACATTGTTCTGGTGGGAGCAGGGTCTGCCTCGTCCACAGCTCGAGGGAACTTGATTGTGGAGATGATTGCAGTGATGATGATCCTTTGCATCTGTGCGATGTACGAGGTCGTTGGGACGGTGACGTATCGAGCAGGGTGTGGGTGTGTCGACGACAATCGCAAAGGGTTTGGGGCGGCGGTAACATCGCCAGCCCGAGTCGATACGTGACGATAACCCTCATTGTATGTACACCGAGTTCGCCATCGATTTCTCTGTTCGAAAAGCGACGAAAGGTGAAAGTGATCATGTTTCACTCGGTTGATGCCGTGGCTGCATGTAGAGAACTCACGAGCTCCAAATCTCGCGCTGACCCGCTCTCATTCATTCATATACTTAGGGGACGTAAACGTGCGAGCGGAACTCGTCGGCATTTTCCGTGCCATCGGCTTTCGGGATTTCTCAGTGGCGACGCACGGAAATGACAGACGATTGAACCCGGGGGAAGATATTTACAGTAATAGGAGCTATACAGGTAAGTATATGGTTAGCTGGTTAGTGACGCTGTTTCACGTCAAAGAATTTCTTGCCCCAGCCTGCCTGCTGCTTGAATCCAAAGGTTGCATGCTATGACCATAGATACCGAAAATACTTGGTGGCAGTATGGCTACGTTCTGGGTCGCAAAGTTATGCCCTGCACGTCACAGCAAGAGCCAAGCGTTTCCAGAGGCAACTAGAACTCATGTCGACAATTGGGGTAGTACCCATGGGTATTTAACATTCTGACAATCATACTTACCACATCTTTATGTGCGCCCATTGTCAAGGGATTGATGTTGAAACTGCCACAGACGGCGCCCACGTTATGTCCTACTGTACTTCCGTCCTTTGCCCGACTCAAGTCTGCCGGGTATATCTTGGTCTTCCTGGATTGTCGTTCTGTTACTTCCTCGAGTCTAAAAGTATGGAGATTCAGGAATGGGAATCTGGGAGGTGAGGCTCAAGCTTGCCCTTTCGCCGATTTGTCAGGATTGATCCCAGGAGCATGGTAAAACCGTTCGATTGTATCGCGGGATCATTCATATCAATGACAGCACCATGTACGGCATACTAATCCACTCCACCCAACTTGATGGGAACGTGTGTTCAATGTTCTGTGCTAGCGTTTGCGTGATGCATTACGACAATACTTATTCCGGGCTATAAAACCTCGATGGTATACCTCCCTTCTCTGCCATCGCCGCCAATATCATTCGTGTTTTCCACCCTGTACCCGTCTACAGATCATGTCTTCCGACGTGCAGTCAGCCGTGGTACAGCAACGACTCAACGACTATGGATCCCGTTGGTCATTTACGCCTACGACTAGTTGGAATCTGATTTCTTTAATTGTTTTAGTCGTGATGGCGATTGCAGTTGGTTATGATTACTGTGAGACAACCGTTCCGATTATCCCTCTCGTCACGATTTGATCACAACGTCTTCAGGCATCACGTTTTCGAAGGAGGTGAGCGTGCAAGCATTCTGTATTCCCAAAGGTTCTCCCAGCTGACGATCGTCATAGGTAAATTACATCTGGGTTTGTAACAGCCGTCTTTACCAGGGTGTGCAATCTGTAATGCCTGTTACAGAACAGACCCCGGAGCTGGGTGTTTATGCTGTTTCTTCTGGTCAGTCTCTTCGTGTTTCGACGTGGACTAAGTGCATATTCAAGACTCGGGCGTATATTAGATTCGATATCTGGGTTGTTTTGCTGCCCTGTGAGTTAACATGGGATAGGATATGTCAAATACTGACTTCAAACGTATTCCTAAGCACCGAAGCACTCAGTATGTTCACGACGTGGAATTGCAGTGGATCAAACTGACAAAATGTGCCCGAAGACTACAGTACTTTTATACCAGGTCCAGTGAAGGTGCGACATTATAGTATATGTCCTGGCAGTCACTCGTACGAACACTGCAAACACACTGAATGACATCAGACGTAAGTACTCGGGTTTGCATTTTGGGATCTCCGAGCATTGACACGGTCAGACAGCTGTGAGCGTTTCCGAACGACCTTTTCCAGCCTGGATTGAACTCGGATACCTTCAAGGCAATACAATTTATATTCTCAGCAATTGGTCTTACACGATTTTCTTAACGGCTGCTGAGAGTGAGCGTTGTCATCCATCAGACTTGACGAAACCCGATGACGGTGACTGGAGTGGTGATGATCCTCCGCGTATATGCGATGTACAATCGGTCAAAGTTCACCTTGGGTATTCTCCTCGTGATGTACGTCACGGAGGTTGTCGTGCTCTTCGTCGCCACCAGCTATTACAGCATTCCAAAGTATGCCGCAGGTGGGCGTCGAATAAAGTTGAGTCGTCCCTTACAAAATTTCCTGCCCACAGTGTCAATTGTACAGCTTCCCGGTATCACAGTCTGCACGGTCGCATTCGCTATACGCGCGTGGACCTATGCATCCGAGATCATGCAGTGCATTTTCGGCGCTGCCCTGTGCACCTTGGTGGTGGCTCAATTCGTGAGGGACTCACTTCGGATGTATCGCGTGACGCGGACATGGAGGTCGAACAAGTACACGAGTCTCATCGTCAGAGACGGCGTTTTGTATTTCCTTGGGTACGTCTCCCATCGCCTTGCTTGCTTTCTGCTGGCGCGTAATGCTAGTCATGCAACGGTAGGACCCTCCTCAATCATCTTATCAACATGCTCGGCGTTCTGGGTATCATCTCCCCCGAGGGATGGCTCGCCCAAGTGCTGCTGATTGCTGCCAACGTCCCCCTATACACCCTTGCGCCACGATTCGTCTTGAACGTACGGGAACTGTACGTGCGCGACGTGCAAGGTCGTTGGGACCACGACATCGACACTGGGTTTGGCTTGTCGAGCGTGGCAGGTCGCGGTGTGGGCGTGTCGACGACGATCGGAACGCTGGCCTTTGCGGAAGTGGGTTTAGAATACGAAGAGGAGATGGTAACGTTGTGGGAGAGCGCAGAGGAATGACATGCGGGCAGGTATCGGTGGTTTTGAACGTGCAAGATTCAAAAACTCTCTTCCAAAGTTTACGTGGGGTTAGGTTGTAGCGTCCGATCTTGCAGTTCAAATAGTATGGGTGCTTCACTATAGGTCTCCGATAGACCCAATGTATTGAAGTTTCCGTGATTGATAATTCAAACCCCAAACGCCTCCAATCTTGTTATGGAACTCTGCAATGTTGTCGAGTCGTTGGACGACAAGGAAAAGGATTGTCTCTGCAAGGGCCACCCGGGCAGTTCGGACGAACAAGGGCAACTCGTCTGCATCACCAACCTGCCAGCCGGCAGGGTCACCTGGAACCTCGCTGTCCGGATATTCCTCATTCTTGCTTGCGCGGCCCCGGTTGAACGTTGAACGTTCGGTACTCAGTACTCAGTTACGGTCACCATCGCGCCGCTGTAAAGGGCGAACAATAATGAATATGGCACATTGGAAACACGTCAGTGGATTTGCGTTCACTCACTTTCCGTGGCCGGTCTGACACGACTACTAAACAAAACAGTCAAAGTCCACGTCTACAACAGTGCTGACACGTCAAAACGCCACAGCATCGTACGACGGAAAGGGTAAATACCTAGGCGCCTTGATCTTCCACATCTCCGCTCTTCACTCGTCGTCCCGTCCGTAATATGTGGCGTCCTCACCAGAACGGCACTTCCGCTCAGCCCGAACCCTTAGATTCGTTACCTGGGCTGGCTCTCCGCCCTGTGAGTTAACACCTTCGCGTATTGATTGGGAATCCAGCATTAAGCACTACAGCGCTTGGTATGTCCATGGCGTGGATTTGAAGTGGATTAAACTGACGAAACGCGCGCCGGGCCCGGTGAAGTACGATATTCTTCGTCCGTATCTCGTCATACGAACGCGCACCGCACGTTTGTTTCCCCAGTTATCGTTACTTATCCGAACACTGCAAACCCTCCGAACGTAAGCAACCGGCTTTACACTAGAAAACATCCAAGTGTTGATTTCACCCGGTGGACTCGACCAGTCTTTTTCATGGCTACAGACAGTGGACATGGCCATCTTGGTCGCCTTGACGAAACTTGAAGCTTGATGGTGATTGGAGTGGTCGTGTATGGTTGATCAAGAGTTACTATTGTTTCATCATTCTCTTCGTCAGCAGCATTTACAGCGACTCAATGTACGCCACAGGTGCGTGTCGAGCGAGGTTGACCGACCCACAGCGTCCCTTACGAAACTCTTCCTGCTAGTACCAATTGCAATTGCTCAGTCGATGCGTCTGCCATCCTTGGCGCAGTCTTGTGCTTCTTCTTGGTGGTGGTTCAGTTCGTGCGGAGAAGTCGTTCCACATGCATCAAGCTGTGCGGGTAAACAGATACATGACCCTGCTCGTGAGAGACGGTCTTTTATATTTCCCGACGTACACCCCGCCCTGCCTCCTGTTTTACGGTGGACTCATTCAACGATACGGCACGTGACATGATCAGCGCTCTCCTCAATAATCTCATCTTCACCTGGTCTTGTCCCTCCCCCCTCCCCAAGAACGAGTCGTATTCGTGCTGTACGTGCGCGACATACAAGATCGTTAGAATGGGGATGTCGACACTGGGTTTGGAACAGGGCACGGTGTGGGCGTGCCAGCGAACCGTTGGCTCCGTTAGTTAAGGACTCCGCAGGACATGTACGCCACAATATTAACCGTCCTGACTCGAAAAGGATCAGACCGTTACTCACATTCACGATGATGACAATTCCCAAGGACCGGTCACAGCAAACGGACTTGGAGTTCTTGCGGGCAAAACACCAAGTTAGGACAGCACCTCGCAGCGACGAAGACTTGGGGTCCGAATGACATGTTGGGGAGTCAAGCTTAAGGTTGACAACTACCGAGCCTATCGTGTCAAACCAACGCTTTGAAACAAACAGGATGGTATCCATGGCGATGCGCAAACCCCGGGCCAGCACAGAATGTGTTTGAGGGTGGTGTAGCCGTGAACCGAAGGGGGAATTCCACATTGCCTAGATCTTATTGAATCCCGAAGCTTGAACGAACACTCCATTATTACCGGACAAAAAGTTGACGGTCATTCGCACTTCAAGCAACCCGCTTGTTGGCCTGCCTCTCAGTGAACCATGAAGCTATGAAGTGTGGACCCCCAAGCGTGGACCCAAATCGTCAATCCAAACTTTGATGAACAAGCAGAACCTCTATGAATCCCCGACGCCCACCATAACCATACATGATTCAACAAGTGAGAAGTGAACTTGGTAACACGTGGCTCCGACTAATCCTGTCAGGCTTTTTTGGCTTGCCAGGTAACCGTAGTCGCCAACCGTTTCATGGACGTGAAACTGCTGGTTAAGAATGCTCCGATCCCTACTTTTTTTCTCCCTCAGCTGTCATCCCTTCGAACACAATGCTCACCTGGGTGAGCCTGCGCTGGGCCACCTCACGCAGATCTTTTGCAGTCATTCTGCTCGTATCAGCCGTCGTCATCACCCTCCACATCCTCAGCCGACCGTCTTTCCACTTACCCTTGGGACACACACTCTTCGATCCCGAGTGGACGCGCACGCCTGAACGAGAGCAGAACCGACTATTCCTCGAGAAGCATACATACACCCCTGATGGACTGCTCGTCGCCAATCCTCACGGTCCGCACCCCATCTTTCAACTCATCCACGATGCGGAGGCAGCGTGGGAGGCGAAACACGCACGGGCAAGCAAGACGCTCGATGAAGCCGTTGCAGAGTACAGACGGCGTTACCGCCGGTCGCCACCCCTCGGTTTCGACAAATGGTGCGTCCTTCCGACTCGAGATGTATGTGTATGCGTACCATGATCGCATCATGAAGGTGGGACTATGTCGTGAAACATCGCGTCCAGCTGCCCGACGAGTACGACGAGATATTCGACGACATTGAACCCTTTTGGGGAATCGATCCGCACGAGTTGGCGCGCACGCAGCAAGAACTCGAAGTGCGTGGAAGCGTAGTGACGGTACAAAAGGCGGATGCAAATCCTCGATTTGAGGTTATCCGTTCGACCCTCCCGTCAGAAAGACAGGGGCTGCAAAAAGAGATCGACGATATTCTCGCGCTTGTCAAGGAGGTCGAGCACGATTTACCCCCGATGCGTATTACATTTTCTCCATTTGACAACCCCGATATGTTCTCGAGCTGGCAGATCAAGACCATGGCGCTCGAGGCAGCTGCTAACAAGACGAGTATGTCAGCCTTATATTCCGTGATCTGATCGCGTTTGTGACTCTATCATAGCACTCACGCGCGCAGACATGCCACCAGTCACAGAACATGGCTGGATCCAAGGATGTTCCCCCGACTCACCTGCCAGACTCCATCCGCCTGTACATCCACCATCATCCATACCATCCCTGCCTTCTTCCAAGACGTTTATTGCTTCCCACCGGGACACGATGAACCCATGCATTCATCCCTCGCTGCTCACCACACACGGCCAATTCCTCAAGTACAAGACAGGTCCCTTTCCACAACACACGTTGGTACCACGCTTTTCGTTATGTGCGACATTGCTCCATCACGACATTCGTCCACCTGTTCCGTACGGGTGGTCGTTTGACTCTGATTCGGATGAAGACGATGTAGAGGAGGAGGGGGGCGGGGCATTTGAGGGAGACGTCCCGTGGGAACGTAGGATGAACGAAAGACTGGGTTGGCGGGGACGTACAACGGGGATGTATGCATCCCCGGGTTCGTTATGGGAGTATGGACACCGGGAACGACTGGTCACGCTCACAAATTCGCTCGAAGCCAACGTCAGCGTGCTGCGTGTGCCAGAGAGTGAGATAGAGAACGGGGTAGAGGCTGAGGCGACCCCGGTGGGGGAACCAGAGAATGTGCCGCTCAAATTGGTTAATCCAACGTGGATGGACGTGGCGTTTACAGACCGACCGATTGAATGCGATGAAGTTGGGGGGACATGCGATGAGATGGCACGGGCGTGGCCATTTCGGAAGGTGCAAGGGAGACGTGAAGAGGGGCAATACAAATTTATATTCGACGTGCGTTTTCGATTTCATGTGCGGCAATACTTATTGCTTGACGGGGCGCGTGTTGGTGATAGGTGGATGGGAATGGGTGGTCGGGTCGGTTTAAGCGGCTCATGACGAGCAATGCGCTCATCTTCAAAGCTACTATTTATCCTGAATGGTGCGCATTTACCCTGCAACTCGCGTGCTGGCTATGCTGACTCCGGCTCTGGGTGGCCGTGTAGGTACACCTCGCGGATTGAGCCTTGGGTACATTACGTCCCTATCCAGGTATCCTACGCCGACCTGTACGACGCCGTGGCATTTTTCCGTGTACACGATGAATTGGGAGGACGAATTGCGCGGGCGGGGCGAGCGTGGAGTCGGCGGTATTGGAGGCGAGCAGACATGACGGCCTACCTATACCGGTACGTTGGTGGGCGATAAATGGGAGCGTTGGTACTGACACAGGGATAGATTGTTGTTGGAGTACGCGCGCGTGATGAGCTTGGATCGTGAGGGGATGGATTATACAGCGTGATGGGCTTAGTTAGATGTAGTCGTCGTGATAGAGTTTCATATCTCCGCCGTTCAACGTCTACCATTTGATCCGTCATGATGAAGGCTTACTAAGCAGAGCGGTCACTCCCTTGCTCTTGGTGAGTTAACACATCGTAGTAAAGGCCTCGATCGGGTTTGACGTTTTGCTATGCCTTGACGGCCTAGTATTCAGTTAGGTACACGTTTCATCCCTTATCATCTGTTTCTTTCTTTGACATGGTATCGCCGATCGTCAGGGTGTGCACGCCCCCACGCTCCTTGTGTCAATATGGCACCCTCAGACAGCACCGTGGAATCGCGGTAACCTGCCTGTCGCGCTTTGTGACGCGGTGGCGTTTGCAATATTTATTGATTTTGGCCTCGAATGGTTTGGAGCAGTCAGGCGGTGGTTCTCGTTCGAGTGCTGAATTACTGCTTTACTACTTATCTATTAGTCGGACAGGGCTCGAAATGCAGTGCAGAAACTCCCTTCTTTTCGGACCAAACAAGTCAATCATGGGTTGGTGCTCAGGGATCGTCGGCAAAAAAATGACGTTGTGCCAGCTCAACAGCTGGCAAGGTATCGTGCCTATTCGCGTTTACGTCGCGCGTTCTGAGAGTACTTATCTCCCTTGAACCTTTCGGAGCCTGAATGCTACACTCCTCTTTTTTGTTTGTCTTTGTCCCCCCGTTCACGCCCCACGGATTATGTCTTTCGATTTGCAGTCAGCCCTGGCACTGCTACAGTTGAATGACTATACATCCCGTTGGTTATCTACATTTGTGGTTGATTGAGATTTGATTCTGACGGACTACCAGTCGTGATCGCGATTGCAGTCGGTTATGATTACTGTAAGCCATCTATTCCTCTGACATGCTAATGTGACCACCACTCCTTCAGGCCTCACATTTTCGAAAGAGGTAGCGCTCTACAGTCCTGTATTAAGCTTCTCCCAGCTGACGATTCATGATAGGTGGCTTATGTCTGGGTTTGTAATCAACACCTTTGCAAGCTTGCACAGCGATCATGATACGTATCGTAGCAGAGGCCATGGACGAGTGTGTCTACGTTCTTTCTCCTTGTGAGTCTCCTCTCGTCCGACTGCTTTACAGTGCATTTTCAAACATGAGGTATAAATCAGATTCGTTATGTGGGCTTGCTCTCCATCTTGTAGGTGAATGAAATTAGAAGGAATGTCGAGTACTAAACTAAAAATTCTTAAGCACTGAAGCGCTCAGTATGTTCGTGATGTTAAATTGCATCTGATTAAACTAACAAATCATGCTTCAAGTTTGCAGTGTCTTTATACCAGGTCCGGTAAAGGTGGGACATTTGTCACCCATGTCCGATCAGTCACTTAACTCACTACGAACCCTCCGAATCATATCAGACGTAAGTACCTGGGCTTACGCCTAAGAAACACCACGTATTAACCTGGTCTTATAGTTGTAAGTGTCTCCGAAAGAACATCTCCGGATCTAGACTAAATTCAGACATCGAAGGCACCATAATTAATGTTCTATCCAATGTTGCTTATGCAATTTTTTGGACGGCTGCTGCTAGTAAGTGCTGTTATCATCGACACATTGGCCAAGCTTGATGATCATCGGAGTGGTGATGATCCTCCGCGTGTACGCAATGTATGGTTGCTCAAGGGTTATCCTGGGGTTTCTTCTTGTGATATATGCCGCGGGAATTGTCACTCTGTTCGCCCGCAGTATCATTTATGGTGATGCAAAGTATGTCACAGGTACGTGTCGAACAGAATCAACTGATCGACGGCCTTTACTCGCAATCTAGTGTCGATTGTCCAACTATCCGACATGGTGGTCTGCAATGTGGTGATCACCACACATATGTGGATAAATATGTCCGCGATTGTTCAGTTCATTCTCAGCGCTGTCTTGTGTGTCTTGGCGGTGGCACAGGCCGCGAGGGACTCGCTCCAGACGTACCGAGCGACGAGAGAATGGCAGTTAAACAGATACATGACTCTCCTCGTCAAAGAGGGTCTTTTATATTTCCTTGTGTACGTCCTACCGTTCCCCTTCCTTTATCGCTAGCGTACGGAACTTATTCAAAAACACGCATGGTCAGCATCCTCCTCCATACTCTCGTTAACGTGCTTGGTTTGTTTGGCGCCCTTCCTCAAGGATGGGTCTCACAAGTGCTCGTGGTAGTTGCCGATGTTCCCCTTTACACCCTCACCCCACGATTTGTCATGAACGTTCGGGAACTGTATGTGTCGCGGTGCGATATGGAAGGTTATTTAGGTGTTGGCATCGACACCGGGTTTGGCTATTCGAGCACAGGCCGCGGTATTGGAGGGTTATCAACAATAAGGACCCTGACATTCGCAGAAGCGAGTCAGCTGGAGAATCAAGAGAGATGACCAAGGTGGAGAGCATAGAGAGCAGGTATTTATATATGGCACCCTTCTCTCCGATGTGTACGTGTTACTGCCTGAAGTAAATGTACTTTATTTGCCAGACAAAGTATCGTCGTCCGCTCCGAGACGAACGCGCTGAATTTTTCCCAAGCTATCTCGCGGATGGCCGTCGTCGTTTTCTGCAATCGTTGATGCTTTGCACTTTCAGGGTTCGGTACTCTCAGGCCTCCGTGACTACAGATTATCGTCGAAGAACCATGATGCTGATAACTTTCATCCAGACTGCTGCAATTAAAGGGACCTCTTTTACTCTAGTCTACAGGGTAGACATAACTCAATACTGGGAAAGATAAAAACAAGAGTTGAATGGCCTCGGATCCCCGGCCCGAAGAGTTGTTGATTACAGTTTGTTTGGGTTTGTATTTACGCGGAAATCGTGGAGGTCCTTCATCCCATCCTGCGAGATTCCTGGGCAATCAAGTCTGTTCTCTGGTCCGCCCGTCGGTCGTCCCTCTCAGAGATCCCGCTCATCAATCATCCTGGTGTACAGTGAGCACAACAGTAGGTACTGTAGCCGGATAATAGTCTGTTGGAACGGTTTGACCTTCAAAACCACTAACCTGACTAACCGCTACCATATCCCAAGCTATCCACAGGTAAGTCTAACAAGTGACACTGTAATACGTACAGGGTGGCACTGTGGTTCTTAGTTGGCAGGGACACTCAGAGGTGAGCGACTCCGTACGAACAATCACTGTATGTACGCTAAAGTTGTCACAGACATCGCCTACATTGTATCCCCCTGCCTGTACCTTGCACGAGGCATGTTCCTTGGTCGTTTTTTGACTCGTCTTCTTCCTATGTGCAGGGCATTAGCCATGCACGATACTATAGGAATCTGTCCAGCTTGGGGAAGTCCAAGGCTGTGAAAGCGAACTACACCGAGATGGCGAGCCTTGAGCTCCGCATCAAGGTGAGACTTCCAGTGTTTTTCCTTTTCGCCGATCTGTTAGGATTGATATGCGCAGCTCTGCGAACGCGCACGGTAGTACCGCGGCATTGTTTATTTCAGGTTCATATCTGCTCCTCGGCCTGTACCATCAAACGATGGGCCCGATTATGTGCTCCCACAGCACTGCATGGAGCATACTAATTTAAATGTCCCCTCTCACGTATTCGCGTTCGTCGTCCTGTACTACCGTTTTCCTGACACATTTAAACCTGAACTATCCAAATCATCAGTGGTGTATCTCCTATCCTTCTCGTTAACGCTCCTCGCCTTTGCCATCCCCGTTCGCGTTTACTAGTCATGTCCTCTGAGATTCTGTCATTCTTGGAAGACCTACAGTTGAACCACTATACCGCTGGTAGGTCATTCATTCTCGCGGTCAATTGAAATCTCATTCTCCCTGACTTCTGTAGTTGCAATCGCGGTTGCGATCAGTTACGATTACTGTAAACAATTAATATGATTCTTTGCCATCATGCTGATCTGACCACGTCCTTAGGTCTCACGCTTTCAAGAGAGGTAGTGTGCTGGTGTTCGTTGTTTAGAAAGCCTCGCCCCGCTGACAATTTGTCGTAGGTAGCTTACATCTGGGTTTGTAACCGGTGTCTTTGCAACCGTGTATGATTTTATGGTGCTACCATAGGAAAGGCCCTGGACCAGTGTGTCAACGATGTATCTTCTTGTGAGTCTCCTAGCATCCATCTGTGAATACACAGACACCAACAATATATCAGATTCGTTACGTGGGCTATCTGTCCGCGATGTGAGGTGATACCAGCTCGAACGCGTGTCGATCACTGACTATGAATCTATCCCTCAGTACTTTTGTGCTTGGTATGTTCACAACGTTGAATTGCAGTGGATTGAAGACTGAAAAAATGCACATAAAGGCGGTAGTTCCTTCATACCGGGCCCTGCGAAGGTGCGGCGTTACTCGTGTCTCATCAATTGCTTGATCAAAATTTAAACGCTGGAATCGTATCAGACGTAAGTATCGGGGTTCGTGCGAGAACCTCCGAGTATTGACATGGTCCAATAGCTGTAAGCCTTTCCGAATTCCCACTCCGGTACATGGGCTGAATTCAGATGCTTTTGGAGGTGATGTAGTTAATCAGCTGAGCAATTGGTGTTCCGTGATTTTTTGGGCTGGCGCTGATAGTGAGTGCCGTCATAGCTCACGCCTCGACGAAACCTGATAATGGGTATGTTTGGAGTGGCGATGACGCTCCGCGTGTACGCAATGTACAATCGGTCAAGGACCATACTGGGTTTTCTCCTGGTGATGTACATCACGGAGATTGCCATACTGGTCATCGGCACTGGTATTTATAGTGATCCAAAATATGCCACAGGCACGTATTCAAAGTCGGCTGATCCGTTCCTGATGCCTGAACTCCATCCTGCAGTAACAGTTGTCCAGCTGCTGAACATTTTGATATGCCAGATCAGCTTCACCACGCAGACGTGGAACACAGCGATAGCGATTGCCCAGTTCGTTTTTGGAGCTATCTTATGCATCCTGGTGGTAGCACAGTTCATGAGAGACTCGCTCCAGATGTATCAAGCGACACGGACGTGGCAGTTAAACAAATACATGAATCTTCTCGTTAAAGACGGTCTCTTATATTTCTTTGTGTAAGTCTCCCCGTCTGCTTCCTCTGTGTCAGCATAGTGAACTCATGCGAAAAGTAATCAGCACGTTCTTCAACAATCTCGTCAACTTACTTGGTATTCTGGGTACCCTCCCCCTGGGATGGGTCACATCAGTGCTCGTAGCTGCTGCTACCATTCCTCTATACACCCTTACGCCGCGGTTTGTCATAAACATACGGGAGCTGTATGCACGCGACACGCAAGGTCTCTGGGATCGCGACATCGACACTGGATTTGGCTTGTCGAGCGGAGTGGGACATGATGTGGGTGTGACGACGATTAGGACAATAGCATTCGCAGACGTGGGTGCAACCGAAGGTTTGGAGGAGGAAGGTGGCTATGGTGGAGGAGAGGGCAGTGGTGCGCAAGTGTAGATGCCCCCCACCCTGCTCCCCGGGCTGGACCCCCCTCCAACTGTGGCGGTCTTGACCTCCTCCGATACTTGTTGATGGCCGCTAGTGGGATATGTGACCCTCATGATGGGCGGGCGGGGCCAACGCGTCCCTGCTCGTTCGCAATCGATTGTTGGTTGGTCCTACGGTCATGATCTTGGGATTCTTTCACAAAACGACTGACTACAGAGGCGCGACTCGAGTGGTGGTCTATCAGTACACGAACTCGGATCGCTATGATATGATACTGCACCTATACCACCCACTTCACGCCAGTCGACAATGCACTTCCGTGCGTACCTTGACCGTTGCAACCACCCCTCTCCATCACCCCCAGCTACTACATCCGCCAACACGACTGCGACGGTTCCACACAGCCAATTTCGCATTCGAAACACCCCGACCCAAGGCGGTGGTACAGCATGATGACGTAGAGAGTTGCTGCTGCTTGCCGTGTCATCGGAATACGGATATTTATGGTTCTGCTACCAGTCCCATGATGCTGCCAAATGTTTGGGTTTGTAAAGCACGGAACGAACTTGCCAACGATGCTGGGGTGCATCCACGTTCAACCTGGCTGCTGGAGAGTTTCAGGAGCCAGGGTCATGAGCACAGAGGTATGCTATGTGCAAGGGAGAGGACGCGAGGGTCATACTACTATAAGCCTATTTCGCAGGTGTGCTGCATCAATCGTCCTTCAGGTTCTCCGCGGGTCAGGGACGAGTAGCCGAGGTGGAGTCACAGCGCACAACTTCATCCCGCTGCACAGCCTGCAAAGTTCCCAAAGTCGTTTTGTCCAAGTCAGAAACAATAGCTGTCTTGATTTATCCCGTGTGGACATTCGTGTTAGCTTTCCTTCGCGGCATTAAATTGCCAGACACTTACCGCCTGCCATCATGTCTTGCCCAACCCGTATCTCCTGGTCGTTCCTTGGTTTGTTATCCTTCTGCTACCTCAAACGCTCAAGCTAAAGGTCATTATTTATGAATAGTAGCGGGATCTGTCAAGGAGTTCAATGCTTTGAAATCGAACGATGCGAGAGCCTCGACTCCAAGTTCGCACATGAGGCCTCTCGCCAATCTGTTAAGATTGATCGCACAGCTTAGCCGTGGCAAACCCACACGGTCGTATCGCGGGATCGTTTATACTGAATTCATATCGGTTCCTCTCCTTGTACTCACCGTCATAGAGCTGATCGAGCACCCCCCACAGCACTGCACAGAGCACACTAATTTGAACCTTCCCACTCAGGTATTCGCACTCAGTGCCCCACACTACCATTTGTCTAATGCATTCCGACAGTACTTATTCCGAAGCCTGCAAACTCTCCGCTGTACACCCCCTGCCCCTCTGGTTAACATTTCTGACTCGTATTTGCCGCCCCTTCGCATCCACAGATCACGTCTTCCGACGTGCAGTCAGCCTTGGTACAGCTACAGTTGAATGACTATGTCTCCCGTTGGTGGTTTAAGCTTGTGGGCAATTGAAGACTGATTCTTCTTATCTGCTCTAGTCGTGATTATCGCTGCAATCAGTTACGATTACTGTAAGCCACCCGTTTCGATTTTTTGTACCCTTATGTTCATCCGACAATGTCTTTAGGCCTCATGTTTTCAAGAGAGGTAGCGTGCTAGTGTTCGTTGTTTAGAAAGCATTGCCCAGCTGACGATTTATCGTAGGTAATTTATATCTGGGTTTGTAATTGATGTCTTAGCAAGCGTGTACGATATATATGACACCATCGTAGAAAAGACCCTGGACCCCGGTATTTATGATGTTTCTTGTGAGTCTCCCGGAATTTGACTGTTCCACAGCGCATAGTCACACATCAGGAATATATTAGATTCGTTATGTGGGCTATCTGTCTGCCCTGTGAGTAATACCAGGTGGAATGTGTCAAGCATTGACTGCAAATCCATACTTCTTAAGCACTTCCGCTCTCGGTATGTTCATGACGTTGAGTTGCAATGGACTAAACTAACAAAACGTGCATGAAGCTAGCACTACTTTCATACCTGGCGGGGTGAAGGTGCGACATTCGTTCCCCGTATTCCGTCAATCACAACCACTTAACCAAATAACTCAAATCCCTTGAATGGTATTAGTCGTAAGTCCCTGGGTTCACATTTAAGAACCTCCAAGCGCTAATGGTCTGATAGTTGTGAGTATACAACCTCTCCCAAATCTAGGTTCAAATTGGATGCCTTGAAGGCACTGCAGCCTATGTTCTTAGCCTTTGGTCTTACGCCATTTTTTGGATGGCTGCTGATAGTGAGCATTGCCACCTCCACACCTTGACGAAACTTGACGATGATCGCTCCAATGGCGATGATTCTCCGCGTGTATGCGATATACAACTGGTCGAGGATCATCTTGGGTATCCTCCTTGTGGTGTACACTATGGAGGTGGTTATTCTTCTTGTTGGCGCTAGCATCTACAGCGATCCAAATTATGCCACAGGTACGCAGCGAACAGAGCCATGCCATCCTTTATGAAATCCTGCTCTCCACTGTCAATTTCCCAAGTGCTGGATAACACGGTTTGTACCACTGTGATTAGCACACCGGCGTGGAATAGTGCGTCCGTGATCGCTCCATTCATTCTCGGCACTGTCTTGTACAGCCTGGTGATGGCCCGCTTTACGAGAGACTTGTTCCTGATGTATCGAGCAACACGGGAATCGCAAATGAATAAATATATGAGTCTTCTCGTCAGAGAGGGTCTTTTGTATTTCCTTGCGTGCGTTCCCATCTCCTTCCCTTTCTACCGTTAGAATGAACTCATGTAATCATACGCCGTGATCAGGACCCTCCTCAACAGTCTCATCAATCTGCTTGGCGCCCTGGGTACCCTCCCCTCGGCATGGGTCGAACCAGTGCTCTTAGCTGCTGCCACAGTTCCTTCATACATTGTCACCCCTCGGTTCGTCATTAACATACGAGAGCTCTACGTGCTTGATACCCAAGGTCGTTTGCATCACGATATCGACTCTGGGTTTGGTTTGTCGAGCGATGGGAGGCGCAATGTGTGTGGGACGACGACAATGGGGACGACTGCATTCGCAGAAGGGGGGAGCTTGGAGGACAGGGAGGAGGATATGACTACGGCAGACCAGAGGGCAGTAGGCAGTGGGATGCATGTATAGGTAGTCTAGACGTGGAAGACGCAGTCCGTCTCTTGAATGATCTTACATCGAATGGCATTCCGGCACCTACTCCTCAATTTCGAGCCCAACTTGAAGTAGGACCACAAAGATTTGTGTACTAATGACATGGAAAATAAAATAACCTTGTCTGTCGATGGGTAATATCATGTTCAGGTCTGAATAGTATAGTATTCCAAAAATCAACGTCTTGGCACAAAAGCGACAAACACCACAAAGTGTAGAATGCATGTGTATGTTCAGTTGTTCGTTCTGCACAGGCACTTGAGAGGCAACATGTGTTACAGCGGTAGTCCACCAAGTATATTGTTGGATGAGTCAGCAAGTGCCAACGGTTCCTGCTTCACGACTTCGTATGAACAGAATGTGGTCGGCAACGGTGCAGCAGACATGATCATATCTCAAGGTCGGTGCTACGCTCAGCAAGTCACTAGTTGTCTGTCACGGTATTGCCTCCTTGCTAGCCATCTTCCACAATACTTAATCTGCCAGAGTCGTCAAACGATAAAGCTATAGTCGCAGCACTGCCAACATCCTCATGGGTCTAGCACCATCATTGACATTCCATCAATTCATCCGACGATCGTGTCATGGAGCACACTTGTCTGTTACGATTATGCGACTGGAACAGTATCACCATTCGTCAGTGACTATAGCCTTCCTAATTCCTCTTCATATTAACTCGTAAACATGGTAGCCAAGCTTCCGTTGGTCATCTTGATCAGCCACATCCCGGTCAGCACGCGCTGTCATTAAATGCCTACAATCGCATCTGTCGGACTGTTTAGCGAGGTAATTTTTTTGATCCCAACTTGGACGATTCCTGAGCACTGATCGGCTAGTTAAAGGGAATTACCTGATTGGTACCATATTGGTCGGGTTGATTATCCGAACCATTCATTGGCTGACAGATTAGCGGCCGACCTGACAAGCTGTGCAGTTACATCGCATACGTACGAGGACGATAAGAGTGCCTCAATTCAAAGTCTAGCCGGGGCGATGTCCCGTCCTTTTATTCCCTCTCGGATTCTGCTCTCCTTCACGTTCCATCCTTGCTCACCCTGCTACTTACACTGAGTTCTTGAGCTACGGCTTCCTGATCATGTCTACAAGTCTAGCGGCCGACCTGGAAAACCTTTATTTGAACAACTGCATTTCTGGTATGTCCAATTATAATCGATGATTGATGTCTCATGAGCGCTGCTAGTCATGGTGGTCACTGCAGTCGTATATGACTATGGTATGTTGTGGATTTGTCTTCATTGACGCCAAGCCGACTTTTACACAAACAGCCCTCACCTTTTCATCCGAGGTATTTGTTCTCCATGGTGTTCTAAGGAAACACTACCCAACCGGTCACTTTGTTTTAGGTAGAATACATCTGGGTGAGTGCGGATCCTGAGGACACACGACATGCCATTAACAAGGCTACAGCAGAAACAATGGACCTGGGTTTCTACTGTCTTCCTTCTCGTAGGTCCCATCCCCCCCTGACTATGCTTGTAACCTATGTTCTAATCTAGGTCCGCTATTTGGGCCTGCTTGCCATCACGTATGGTTACTGTTTCACTAATGAAACTCATGTATTTACCTTTATTTATTACCAAGTACCATGGCACTAGGTATATTTGGTTCTTTGGGCTTGGGTGATTAGAACTGACAATTTTGAGCCTTAAGTTGGAACTACCTTTGTACCTGGTCCTTTGTGGGTGAGAGTTTTACTATATCTTGTCAATTCCTTGTTGACAAAATATCATGTGTTCAACCTCAGATGTATGTGCTTTATTTTCTCCCTTGAGGTTATGAGTAACTAATATCAACTGAATAGCTGTAAGTTCATTGACACAATGTTCCATCATGTTCAAAACATGATTTTATTAACAAGGTAAAATGATGATTTATGTGCCAAATTGGACCTACATGATTTTCACAAATGCTGCTGACTGTAAGTTATGATTGCACTTGCTTGTCTGTGTGATAATTCATGAGTATTTGTTACAGTGGTGATGGTCTTTCGAATCTATGCACTATATGGCCAATCAAGAAAAATTCTTACTGTTCTTCTCTTCATTTACTCTGGAGAGATTGTTGTTAGCATCATTGCTAGTGTTATATACAGCAGACCTGGTGCCATTATAGGTGTGTCCAACAATTCTATTATAGAGTGTGAGGGGTAAATTTAAATACATACATTCCTATCACAGTGAGCATCCTTTCAGCACCTGATCCATCAATCTGTGTAGTGCAGTACCCTTCATGGAACTGGGGCAGATATTCTATCATTCCTCAAGTTGTCCTACAGGGTGTGATGTGCCTGCTAGCCATCTACCAATATCTCAGAGAATCAATTCAAATATTCAAGGCAACAGGTGCATGGGAGTTCAATAGGTATATCAAACTCCTTGTTCATCAAGGCATCTTTTACTTCATCATGTAGGTTTTCATCCTATCTATTGCTATTTTTCTCAATTCAATAAATATTATGTATAATTGACAGAAATTTTTTGCGTGCAATAGTTGCCCAGGGCCTATTTAGCATAGCTATAAGCCAAACAGTTGGTCTGCTTTTGAGTCCTCTTACAGAGGTCCTCATCTTCACTATGAACCCCTGGTTCATAATGAGCATAAGGGAATTGTATGCTCATCACACTCATACCCAGTGGGTTGACACAGGATTTGGCATGGTATCAGGTTGTGGTATAGGAACACTCACAGACATTGGAATGGCACCCCAATTTGCAGATGTTGGAGTGGAGGAGGGACTGAATGAGATTGTGGAAGTATAAATACCATGTTGTTTTTCATACTGTATCATATTTGTACCCACTGTTAACAATGCATGTACATGTATATCCCCTGATCTGATGAGTGACTCTGTGGTATCCAAAGTAGCCCATATCAAGGGTGAAGATCTAGTGTAAACACGGAAAGCAGTGACATTCAGACAATAATCACCAATCAGGCATGTTAAAAGGTATTCATGGGCAAAAACAATGCTTGATCACCATTTCCAATTGCCCAACTCCAGCAAGCATTAATACACAAGATGGGGAAGAGTGAAGCACATCAGAGGAACACACATGAGAAGAGAGAATGGTCATGTATCGAAGCTGGAACTGCACTATAGTGCGATACAAGCCGAGTGTATGGACTTGAGTAGACTCTTGACATATTCACGTTCTTTACCAATCCGTACGGGGCGGGGAGCTGCACAATGATGAGGAAGGTTTGGTTGCGCCAGGTGATGAGATTAAAAATACAGAGGGGTGCTCCCTGGGTTATCTTGCAAAAATTCCAAGAGCAGGTATTGTTACATCGGAGAGAATAAATAGCGGAGATGGTATTCTAATGCGGATGAGAAGGTGATGAGGCGGAAGAGCGGTGTGAGGGTATTTTACTAATCTAGTGTTGAATACACATAAGAGTCATCTGAGGCTGGAGGATGGCAATATGAACAGTCAGAAACTCCTACCCAACTGCTCGAAGATAAGCCCACTAACCACTTAAGCTTATGGCTTTGAACTAGACGGCGAGATGGATGGCGTGATAGGTAACGCGCCAGTTCCCCCAGTCTTTGCTGGAGGTAACCTGTGCAGGCTGGTTAGCGTAGAATTTCACGATTATATGACTTGGCGTTATATCGGTGTAGATGCCTGTATGCGTCATTGTAGAAAATCGACGCCCTCGAGAACGACGGTGCACATATGGGTCTCGTAAGCGTTGGGTGAAATACCGCCACAAACGACTGACGGGCAGGGGAAGGGAAAGTGAAGAGGGGAGGAACTCACTGATTAAAATGGGTACCTCTCTTGGGATCCTTTAACCTTTTCTCTCGAACCTTCCTCACTTTACTTTCTGGCCTAACGACGATGATTGGGACGGGACTGCGAGAGAGAGCATATTTGGACACAGAGCCTACCCCTGCAGAGAAAGGGTATCCTTGTCAACACGAATACAAAAGGGATAAAACCCGACTTGCCACTGAACATGCCACCGGGCCGCCCACCACCGAAACCAAGGACGCCACGCCTGTGACCTCGCATGCCGACAACGACCGAGTCGGGGCGGTAGAGCGCGATTAATCTATCAAGAGTTGTAGTTACACGACCTGCGATGAGTTCAAGGATGATGGAGATCTTGAGGGCGTTATATATATAGGAAAGTCGTCGAGAAGGGCGAAAAAATACCTTGCGGTCCGGATCATACTCGACACATTTGTCTTGAATATGTCTCATTAAATCCCTCGCTTCCTCGCGTACGAGTTCATGATCCTTTTCTAGACACGAATCAGCAACACGTGGCCCGGCAGCGGAGATACGCACACACCTAGCTCCTCCTGATCAATACCCCTAAATACAATGAGTTCGTCGCCATCTTGAACGAGACATTCCAATGCCCATTCCAGGGCTTCTTTGCCGCTTTCATCGGGACTCGAAGCGCATAAAAAGACACGGGTGGAACGACTCTGAGTGTAGCCATCTGACTGGACATGGAGGGTGAAAGAGAACATGGACGCAGCAGAATTTTCAAAAGTATCAAAGGAGACTTTAGGGATATATCCCTGAGAGACGACTGGTGTAGAGGCGATCGACTGAACGCCCGGAGACAACATGGGTGTCGATATGCCAGGCCCGGGCGTGGGCGGGTAAGGCGGAGTGGAGGGGAATGTTGCCAACGACGGTTCGGACGTCGGCCTTGGTGATGCGCCAGGATGTGGGGATGGCGAGGAGGGGGCTCCAGGTGCGGGGGAGGTCGGGCGAGACGGCTGCTTTAGCGCCGAGCGAAGCATCATCAATGGGATGTGCAGAGAATTTCGGAATTTATTTAATTTTGCTAACCACATTTTTCAATATTTATCTATTATATATTAATTTTAGTAACTCTGCTCTCAACTGCATCGGCAACCCATGTCCAGTCGTTCTGTACCGTCTGGCGGTCTCAAAGAGACTGACGACGACAAGCCTCAGTCCTCTCCAGAACCTGAACAAGAACTAAATGAAAAGGGTAAAGAAACCGCTGTTGACGACGATACCCCTTCCCCGTCCGCGTCTCCCGACCCCTCCGCTTCCAGCTTTCCGATAACTGCCACCTCCGCCAGCCTCTCAGCTGGCGCATGGCAGGCCCTCTTTTCGTCCCAGCACAACGCCTACTACTTTTACAACTCATCCACCGGCGAAACAACTTGGGTTAACCCACTTCAGCCGTCTTCGTCCTCCACGGGCGCCCAAGACGGAACAGGAGACCCGCAGGCGAGCGATACAGATGAAAACGTCAGTCAAAACCCCTATGATCCCAACTCCCTCGAGGCGCGTGCCATCGCAGCGGGCATAGATCCCTCCCTTGCCTACCTCGACCCAACCCTTGCCGGCCCGTCCTCTCTCGCGCACTCTGGAAGCTTTACTGCAAAGTTCAATGCGCGCACGGGCGCATTTACGGCGACTGACGCACGGGCGCCTTCTCACTTGTCAGAATATGAACGGATGAAACGCATGAGCGAGTTCTACTTCGACGTGGGAGAGTGGGAAAAAGAAGTGGAACGCCGGGATGTAGAGGAGAAACAGGCGGGCGGTAAGAAGAGGAAACGGCTGACGAAGAAGGACTTGGTGAGTGTTCATGTGTCCTGTTTCTTCTTTTCAACATCATCTCTTTTTGCGTGCATCGCGAGAGACGACGAATCCAAGACGGAATACGCATCGACGGACGGACGTACTGACGCTTCCGGCTCTATCCAGGAACGATTCAAAGAGCAAAAGAAGCTGAAAAAAATCGCCAAGACCGCGTGGCTGAGGACGTGATACGACCACGTTCATCGTTGCATCTCCAGAGGAAGTTAGCGACGTGTATCATATACCTTTGCTTCGCGAATGAAATATCCAACCATGTGACCCGAATTCTCGCGGGAGAGCTAGTCATTGTCAATCGGGCCATTTTCAAGAGTCAAGACACCCGATCTTTTTTTTTTTTTTTTTCCCCTTTTGACGAAGGCCTCGTCGTGGTGAACCCGCGCCAATCTCGCGGTGACCACCTGGATTGTGAACAACATATGAGCGCCACACGTTTCATGATAAGCTGAGGGAGAGTGCATGAACGATGTAAGAAAGAGTCACTCTGACTCGGATCGACAAAGTCCGATGAAGCACTACAAGGTACAGTGACGAGCGGGAGTTCATCCCATATTCAGTCACCGTGATGTCCGACAAAGTGCTCTTGGACTGTCTCTGTAGGGTTTTCTTGTCAGTATAAGCATTAGCATCAGATGTGGATGTCAGACTCTGTCAGATGTCAGTACTTATAAGCATTAGCCATGGATAGGAGTGATTATGCAATCACTATTTTTCCCCAACGGCGGCAAAGTTGACCGTGTCTTTTCCCCTCCTCCCCCAATGTCAGATACCCCCACCTCCTCGACTCTCGAGCCCTTGCTCGCATTTTTGGCTTATTCATTGTCGAGGCTTGAATTGACGTTTTACAAGATTCCCGGTTCTGCTGTAGTCGCACGATACGTCAAGTCCTCGCACCAAAATGACCCAGGGCGAACCATCTTGGAACTGATTCTTGTCATATTTGCCGTCCGCACGCTACTGCAATCACGAACACGAGGAGACAAACAAGGGAAACACTTCATTCAATTTTCTGAAAAGGTCGGTTTTCCAACGGCGCGACTGCCGCATTTCCTTGACCTTTGCTTAGGAAATCGACGAACTCGTGGATGAGTGGACACCTGAGAGTCTTACTCAACCTCTGAGCGAGTGGGAGCAACGAGACCTGAGCTCTGTGCCCGTCGTTACTGGCCCCATTGGCCCCAAACCCAAGCTCTTGTCCAGCGGCAAATCTGTCGTCAACCTCGCAAGCTTCAACTTTGTTGGGCTCGCAGGAAACGAACAAATCAAAGAAAAAGCTATCGAAACGTTGCGTAAATATGGTTTAGGTAGCTGCGGTCCTCCAGGTTTCTATGGAACTGTTGGTGGGTTCGAGTCCCTCGCATTCAGAGCGCATGTTTCACATCCCAAGTAGACGTCCACCTGGAATTGGAACGTAACATTGCCGAATTTTTAGGAACGGAGGCATGTATCCTTTACTCTCAAGGCTTCTCGACTATTTCCTCTGTCATTCCTGCGTTCTGCAAGCGAGGAGACGTCATCGTCGCAGACCGGTCCGCGAACTTTGCCATCCAGAAGGGTGTTCAAATATCTCGTTCAGCGATTCGGTGGTATGACCATAACGATCTCAAGAGCCTCGAGGACGTCCTTATCAGCATAGAAAAGGAGAGAAAGAAGCGCAAGGGCCCGTTGACACGTCGCTTCATTATTACCGAAGGCATTTTTGAACGTGACGGGGAAATGGTTGATCTACCGAAGCTGGTTTGTCAAATGGTTCGTTCACGTGTGGTTTGTCGTGTTCAACGTTTTAGTAGATCGAGCTTAAGCTCAAGTACAAGTATCGACTCATTCTCGATGAGAGCATCTCTTTTGGTGCAGTCGGTCGAACTGGTCGTGGTTTGACTGAACTCTACAATGTTCCAGTATGTTTTCTACCCGGCCAAGTGAACATGGTAGTTTAACAATACCCATCCAGGCCTCACAGATAGACATGCTAGTGGGCTCTGTTGCCAACGGCCTATGCTCGTCCGGTGGCTTCTGTGCTGGTTCGACCATCGTCACCGAGCATCAGGTGGGTTACACGACCGACAAATTCGGCATTGCAATAATCCACCTTTGATCTGATAGCGCATCAACGGCACTTCCTTTGTCTTCTCCGCATCAATGCCTCCCCTTCTCGCCACTTCCGCATCAGAGGCGATCAGTCACTTGCAAAGTACTCCTTCCATCCTCACCGCTCTTCACGAAAACATTGATACCATCCGTTCGATGCTGGAAAAGACCGAGGGGATCACAGTACTCGGACACCGGGCCAGTCCTATCATCCATTTTTATCTCCGTGGCAGTCACCAGCACCTCGCGGCCGCACCTCCCGTCCCCGACCACGAGGCAGAGGAACGGGTCTTGCAGGATATCGTTGACGACGCCCTTGCCAATGGGGTGTTTATCACGCGTGGTAAGCACCTGAGAAGTCAGGAAATGACCGATTCGCGCCCGACGATTCGCATTGCTGCCACCGCGGCATTGTCGAAGAAGGATGTAGAAAAGGCTGTTGGCGTCGTCAGGGCGGGCATTGCGAGGGTCCTTGCAAAGAGGAGATGGGCTGGCGCATGATTTAACGTCGCCTCACGCTCGCCTATTGTCTATATGCTACACGGGAGATTTATACGCTATCTATATAGACTGCCCTACTGTACATGCATCGATATTGGAGGATTATAATCACACGACGTGGACTTTGAGGTAATATTATGGCCTGGAACAGTAGTATATCTGCAAGTGGCAGGTCCCAGTCCCAGACTCGTACCGGCCGGGACCCCCATATGAATTCCCGCTCACTGGCACATTGTCAGCACTCCGACCGCAGGGGCCGAATAAACGACTTCGACGTCTTTATCCCGGTGATGGTTACGGCGGGAGCATCTGCACCAACCAAGATTAAGATTTGTCAATGATAGGCTTTGAACCAAGAAAAGTCCGCGCCGATTGGCAACCATCTACATATATATATTCAGTCATAACCATACAGGTAACATAGGAGTACAGGAAAGAGTCCTCTTTTACTCAGGTGCCCGCCGTGGTCCGCCCCCTTGTCAGTGAATGCGCGTGATACAAGGAAATGAAATGACACGACATGAAGAAAAAAAAAAAAAAAAAAAAAACACACACACTAGCCTCTCAAAGGTATCTTCCGAGAACCCAACATCTTTACGGCATCGTGCAACGCACCGTCCAGCTCGCTCAGCCAAGCCCACTCCCAGTTCTTCGTCATGGTCTCACCGAGCTTCGCGAGGGGAATGTCCCCCGCTTGCCACACACACATCTGCCCGTTCGCCTTTGCACGCAAGGCGACGTCGCTCGAGAATGGACGCCTCAACTTGTCGTACACGGCCAGAGCATGGGGTATCGTGTCTAGTTTGGTCGACCGGTGTCCAAGTACCGTGGCGAGAAGGTAGGCGTCCTGGGTATTTGCCTTAGTCGCCAGTAACCTTGGAGTAGATACAAACGTGATGGCGTACCTCGATACTTTGACCAGCGCCGGATCCCTGGAACGGCATCATTGCGTGGGCTGCATCGCCAACCAATGCAACCCGACCACAGTAATGTGATGGGAGGTGTTTTACGGTGTGAACAGCCCATATGGTTCCTTTGTCGACGCACTTTGGATGGGGTATTATTCGGTGGGAACGGACGATGTATGATATGGGGCTTATTTACCTCGAGGAGCGGCTTCGTGTCATTCTCAAGCCTTTCGAATGGTTTGCGGAGTTCTTCCTTGGACACTTCGCGTACCCACGGACCGTCAAACCTTTTTCTCCCCGATGTGTTCGCATGGTAACAAGTACGAACAAGCTCTTCAGATAGGGTAAACCCAGCGAAATTTATGAATTTCCCTTTTGAGATTGGGTATACGACGCAAAACTGTAAAGCAGTTTTAGAACAGTGAATGCTCGCCGAGTCTCTCACTCACAGCGCCATGTCCCAGGTACTACATGGAACCGGTCAGTCGATCACTACCAAAGCGAAGAATCTGCTCACCACCGTGGGTTCTTGGAGTGCTCGATGATTTGGCGCGCAAGCCCGCAGCTTCTCAGAGCTGATCAGCGTTCGGTAAGCAACTACTCCACTCCAGACAGGGTCTATACAGGACAAGGCAGACATTGCTGCCTGTCCACTCAGGCTCTGAGAGATTTCACGCATCATGCAGCCACGAACGGCCGACTTGATCCCGTCGGCACCCACGAGTACGTCGCACGACGACGACGATCCATCCGCAAAGGTCAATAGTATCGGCGATTTCTGTGAAGCCGCTGGCTGTGAATAAGAGACTAATCTCTTGGACGTGTGCGTCTTGCACGAGGGTGAAAGGTACGAGAGCAGAGCCCCATGGAAGTCTGCGCGATGGAATTTCATCAAGCCACCTGGCAGGAACCGTCAGTCAAGCGAATGGAAGCAAACTTGAATTACCCTTGGTCATCAATTTGAACAACTCGACGCCCTCTGGTTGGTCGCTTTTACGGTAGCTAAAAGCCGGAACTGCGCCTGTGAGGAGATGTGGTCGACGACAGCGTCCGATACACCTACCGAAATCTTCCGTCAACTCAAAGTCTGTCGCTGCGTTCACAAGCGTATGCTCGATGCCTCTGTCTAATTTCCGCAAGACCTGCAAGCATTGCGTCAAGGTGTGATTGAACCGTACAGGAAGCGGCTCGTTTGTACCTTGAACGCCCGTGGCCAAATGCCGACGCCTGCACCGATTTCGGTGAACTGTCTGGCAGCTTCGAATACCTCGACTTCGATGTCGGGGTATTTAGACAAAGCCACGGCCAGCGTCAAGCCGCCGACGCCCCCACCGCTGGTATCGTGGAAATAGTCAGTGTACGGTGAATGGGGCATAGCGTCAGAGACCCCATACCAAATTGCAACTTTGAATTTCGCGCCAGGCATGTGTACTGTTAGTGCACCCAGGGAAAAGTAAGGTCACCGGCGATGGAGTGATACCATCTCAAGTTCGTCTTTATAGTCTGACTGTCGTCACCGAGGAGGCTGTTCAGCTGTAGAAGGGAAGACGCCGTGGGTGGTCACGTCCGATGGAACCGTGCGGCCCAGGAGACGCACTCCTGAGGATCCCGATGCAATCGTGCAACGCGTGGATGCATTCGAACAGTTCCCAAACAGTAAATGAATGGCATCTCCGCCGTCACCCGACCCTAGCGACACGGCAGCGATGATGTACAACCAAAGCTACGAGAGACCAAGTTGCTAACGCTAGTTGCAGGTGAGTTGATCGCAACCGTTGTTTTTTAAAACGGTAAGAATTCATGAGCTGGTGAAGATGGGAAGAAAGCGAGACCTACTACTATCAGATTAGGCGGTGATAGCACAGCGGAGGTAATAATATAGCATTCGCGAGGCACACGGACAAGAAAAGGGTCCCAAAAAAAGAAATCGGATCGATCGCCAACTTGCTGGTTCGATGGTTCACTGAATCCCTACCAGCCTTATTTACTCACTGATCTCAGCTTGGGTAGGTAACACAGGGTTAAATTGAATTGTCATCGTGTCTGGCAACCTGTGTTATCAAACTGAACACAAACGTTCGAAAAAATAATAATGGACATTTTAATCACCGCAGGCAACTCGCTTCGTAAACAACTCGAAATAGAGGCGAGGAATCAGCCACTGGGACTTGTCCAAGGATGGCCTGACATAGTTCTGAGATATGGTATGTATTGGACGGCGTGACGACTGAGAAGACCGCGGGCAGAAATCGAGCATACTGTAAGTCTGCCACCGATCAAGTATAACACCCAGTTCATGTTGGACCCCCCTGGTAGCATCTGCCCGTATTTTATTCTATTCAGGCGTCTCACAAAGATCTTGCGCCACTTTTCTGATCGGGATAATCCACTGCATATCGAGCAAAAATCATGCACGTTGGTCGACCTATCATCATTTCTTGGAACCGAGGAACGTATGCGGATGGGACCTCACGGATATCCTTTTTACCACCGACGGTTCTGTGAATGACATCTGTATCAGTCATCGATATCCTGCGGTGCGCGGCGATTTACATCCATGGGCATTCTTGATGTGTAATATCAATTTGACAACCTGCGCCTACCCTACTTGGATCCGGGTTTCCTCCTCAAATTTGCGAGGGTTGAACCGAGCCTGGTGGCTTCACGCCACGGGCCCCGTTTATTCCCCATTCAAAAGGACGTGTGGAGAGGCTACATTTTAACTACAGGCTGCCTGTCGACCTCACTTCACCGGGAAAACTAGACGACAACGGGCAGCACTCATCGATGCTTCACTTCACGAAAGTTTCACCTTGCGAGCAGAGCAGTTCAAGTTTAGGTCCATCCTACGACCTCCAGCGGACCCTCGGGAATTCCCTGTCACCCCGGGCCATTGATGCTATTACGTTTGTGGACAATTACGAGTGATGAATCCCCGACCTCTGTGATTGCGCCTAGTCTCAGCCAATCAGTGCTCAGGAGTCGTGCGTAAAAAACATGACGTTGCTAAACAGCTCGACAGATGCCCTATGCCAATTGACCGTTGCCACTGTCATCACCTCCGTCTTGTCGCGTTGCGACGGACTTCCGTAAGTACTACCCTTGTCGAAATGTTGTGGACTTTCGCCCCCTAGCTGTGTCTTTGCGGAGACCTATATACCCTTGCTGGGTTCGGGAGCCTCGGATAAGATCCGACGGGTACTCAGTGACTGCGAAGTATGTGTATGTTCGCAAATTCATATCTTTTTTGGAACGACATCGGTTTCGTCATAATGATGGGCAATTCTGGCCATCCAGGTGTATCGTGGCAATGAATACCTGATCTCGGGTGCGTTGCGCCCGCTGATGGCGTGATAGGATTCACTGACCGTTCTAGTATTACTATGGGGCTAGTCCATCTCTTCCAAACGTGTGACCGCGTCCAGAGTCTAGCCGTGTCCAATACAGAGTGGCGGAGGTGCCATGTCTCATGCCTCGTTTGGCAGTTGAAGCTTAAAGTGTGGATCATACATGCGAGCGTGCATAAGTAGCAATCTAACAAGTCTTTCCAAACCTCCCGCCCTTGAAATTTCGTAGTTGGACAAATTACAACAGGGAACTGTCAACGAACACAGGTCCAACCTCTGGCGCGCCGCTCTGACATTTCTTTGGCATGAGAGAGATCCATCTCTTCTCCTTAATCTCTGGACCTCTGTTCCCCAGATATCTCTCACTTTCGAACTGCCAATCGTCGTAGCCGCGTACCCAGTGCGCTAGGCCATAACAGTATTCCTTCACCTGTGAATTCAGGGGTTCATCCCACTCGGGAAGCGCCGTCATGGCCGCAAGAAACTTTTGCTCCAGTTTAGTGTGGAAGTCTTGCGCCCAGAGCATCGCACCGTTCACGTCCGTGCCCAGTTCATTCATCACGATCGTCACGATGTTGTGGCTATCATCTCCACGGGATTGTTCGACATTGTAAGATGTGATGTCCTTCAAGATGATCACGTAAGTCTCTGCGCGATGCCATTAGACGATTGGTACTGACGTTGTCAATCCCAATCATGTCGACGGATGCCATAGCCATCTCTTGAATCGCGGGGTGCGACATAACTTCATCAGGGATGTCAAGACCCATTTCTAACAGGGCAAACGCAGGCTTCACTGCAAGCGTATTGCGTCGGACGTCGATATAGCTCTTGATATCACGAATGCGATGTCCAGTTCTGTCGACGGCTTGCTGCACGACAGCTTCAAGATATTCTTCAAACGCCGTGATGAACCTCTTCTGGGACTGCTTGCTCGCGTTCCGTATCGCAGGTTCCCAGAACCTATGGTCAAATAAACAAATTCACAAATTCCCGAGGGGACTGGTAAAGCGCTTACTGACGAGCCATTTCTCCGCCGATCCACTCTCCCTCTGGCCTTGACTTGTGCGGGTTGCGAAGAGCGTCCATTATGACATTCTTCTGCTTCCGGACCTCAGAGGGCCCGGACGCGTCCGAATACTCATCGATGAAGAAGGCTAGGTTCATGAAATCGCAACAGGCTCTAAAGTGCTCTGATTGAACTGTTCAGGAACCATCCATTAGTGGGATCGCGCCGACTTACCTTTCTCCGCTAACGGATAAGACAGACTAGCGAGGTGACCTATCAAACAAGATTAGTGGATATATCAAGGCACGGGTGAAATATTTGACCGTGATTGCAGCGATTGAAGGTATGTTGGGCTTTCGGGCTGAAGGCGCAAAAGCTCTCCATCCAAGCAGCGGACTCTTTGGTCACCGTGGCATGGTGTGGGTTGATACGACGAGGCCACGGCCATCTCGCAAGCGTGTTGGGGATGAACACCTTGTGTTTATATTCATTTCTACCTTTCTCGGTGGGGGGTGCTTTCTCCGCAACGACATCCTCGCGCCTCCTGGTGATCAGGCCAGAGACAGCATATGAAGTGGCTAAGCCGGTGATTGCACTGAGAGAAAGAAGGGTGTAAGTCTTCATATCGAGACAGTTATTACTTTGGCCTGGTGTAGCGACTGGGTTTATACCCTGAATGATGAACAGCAATCCGCAACAGCAACAGACCGGTTTGTGTGCACTTGGCGGTAGCGCAAACTCCGACGACCCTCGCACCTAATTCATGACTCTTCGCATCCAAAGCATTCAAGTCGCGCAAAGCGTTTGCAGCATAGCCCACCCAAATGAAGACTAGTATACATTCATCATTCCCCGGGTAACTTTGCAAATCCGGAGGCGACATCAAGTCCTCGAAAGATCCACGCCAAGCAAAGGGAAACTCACGACACTCGACGGGAATCGGCGTAATTCTTCACCGACTGGAGATCGCGAATGATCACATACATGTACAGCGTCTTCACAAATACGCGTGTTTCCACCGGCAGAGCTCCAGTTCGCTCAGCCCGTACCGGTTTTGACCTGTCCGTGGAGCGTTGTGGGGCTGAAAGTTAAACTGGGGACTGGCTATGGCGCAGAACGTGGTAGCGCTTCAAAATGAAGGGCTTTCGGAGTTTAAATATAAAGTCAGATACATCGCCTCGTTAGCTCCGCTCCTAAATGACCACTAGTGCGTATCAAGTGTTTGCTCACTGATCTCTGCTTCACCAAGTCAGTACATTGAACAGTTCCATGTCTGACAACTTATGAGTACAGTATCCCTTGTACAATTCGTGATTAGTTCGAAAGTGGCCATTTTAAACACCGCAGGTTCTGGCCCGCCCTCGAAGACAACTCGAGCTTGGAAGCGAGGAACTCATCAAGATTTAGTAGATTTACCCCCGGGATTGCCTAGGACATAGGGAAAAGTTGATCAAGGATGGGCCTGACATATGTCATAGGTAATTCCAAGATATGGAAAGCGCGATAACTGAAAAAAAGCCCTGCAGAGCATATGGAGGAGGACGAAGCCACTCCCAGTTCTCTTCCTCCATGGGTGGAACTCGAGTATACAGTAAGCCTGTCACCGACTCACTTGATGAATCATTACCAACTTCTTTGGTAGCATATGAAGATACTGGCTGGCGCGTCTGCCCGTGTTCTATTCACGCATCTCTCACACAGATCTTGCACCTCTTTGCAGGAAAAATTGGCCTCCTTGACTGGGCCGGTTGCCTCTTCCGAGGTTTATACCCAATCCATCTTGGAGATATTCAAGCGTCATGATGTTCTCTCGTCCAAAGTATGTTTGCTCGATCCCAAGGCTCAACGACAACTCGGGCCCAACGACGGTCTCGAATTCGAGTGGTTCTTATTCGGGGCAAGCCACATTTCGTGTGTCTAATCCTCCTTCCGACTGACCCTTTCGTCTCAGGGTATTCTAGGTATTCGTGTTCCTCGACCCACGACGTCGTTCTCACCCCCCGAGATCAGGCGATGATCCGCCTCGAGACCGCACGGCACAACTCCGTCAACTGGGATTTCCGACGCGCCATCTCGGCCCGGTGCAGATGACGACGGATACAGCACTCGGCGTTACAAAACGGGTCGTGGACGACAAGGGTGAGCGTCGCGAAGCTTGATTCACATTTGCATGTAACGCCCCCCCCTCTTTCGTCTGATAACAGTGCCGCTGGAAGAGATACCATATGCCGTAAGTTTTTCTTCCCGAGTCTTCAAGTGCACCGCACCTGATCATGCTACGTTCATCATTGCTGTTTGTTTTTGCTAGGTGTTTCCGACCATTCGATTCAACGCCCGGGAGAGCGTCGAGATGCCTTTTAGTCAGTTTCCGCTTGGTCCTCGAAATGGATATAGTTTTGTGCTCAGATGCAGTACAGAGTACATGGCTGATCGGCCCGACGGGGAACCCCTCCTTCCACCCGGGATGAAGGTGTTGCTATATGAAGACTTGAACAAGGGCTTCGATCTTTGACGAGAGAAGGGATTTGTCAAGTTGGGTGGATCATACCATGTCCCACATGAGCCTATCACAGTCCCGAGCAGCCAGGCATAATTCGTCGTACATAGTGGACCCCGAATGTCAATATTGCCTACCTGACCGTCGCGATTAAAATGATTCCAATTGCTAGCATGTGAGGTAGGATACAGCAGCTGGATATGACAACGGTAATAACTCCATACATGACGATTTACAATAATACAAGGTATAGATGATGAGCAGAGTCCCTGAGCGATGTCAAATAATATGTATATATACAAACTTGCCACGAGCCAAGGCATCGAGAGCGCGTCGCATCTAAAGCGTTCAGCGAACCATAGCTGCTACTTGACTGTGGTGATCGAGATATTAATGTTAAAATCAGAAAAAAAAAATCCGATGAACCATCATCACGAGCGTTGCCCAGCCCCAGCCTGCTGCTGCCGTTCAAGTTTCTCGAGTGCTTCTGGATCCCAAGGGGGTGGATATCTCGCGTCGACTAGATTCTGATCTGCGAGTGCATCCTTCATGCGATCCCTGTCGTTCATGCCCATCCGGGCTCGACATCGAACAAGACGAAGCTTGGTCCTTGTTATCCCTGCGATAAGGACACGTCGTATAAGTGGCGTACCATCCAAAAGAAATCAAGGGAATTCACAGGTCGTTATCGTATTTCGGTCCTCCTCCATGAATGGGTTATCTTGTTGTAGATCGTCTTGCAGAGTGTAAAGACACCACAAAGACTCTTCGTACAACTTCTCACATTCGTCAGGGCTTGTTGCCTGATCCAGGAGCTCTTTCCGGGCGGCTGTTCGACTCTGCAAAGCCACAAATCAACAATGACAACACCATCGACGAGAGGGCGAGCTACTGACGAGCATCAGCGCCCGATCATAAACTAATTGATCAAGGTATATCTTGGGTCCGTCATATTGCACTGGTAACCACGTCTTCACGAGGGCTGCGCGGTCATTACACTTGATAAATTGTTCCTTGAACCATGCAAGTGCTACGCAGTATGAGCATTTGACTCGATTGACGCAACCAGAAAGCCTTCACCATCATCAAAACCCTGGCTGACCACGAAATCCCCGTCGGGATATCGCATGCGCAGATGCTCTTGGTAATTCCGTAGTTTATCGATTCCCTTTTGGGAAAATGACATCGAGAGCAAGTACACGGCAACACATGTCACGGCAGTATATTCTGCCTCTTGATCTGCATTCCGCCGTCGTTCAGCATGCTTCTCGCCTTCACCTTCCCGACGTGCAAACTTGGCAGGATCGGGAAGGGGCTCTGTAAGGCCACGCCACATGAATCAGTCATGAGAGAAGCGTTGGAGAAACCAAAAACCGACTCTGTGGAACAGCCTTGACGGCCTCGTACATTTCATCCGCCCAGTGTATCAACACGTCTGTCTTCTGTGCCAACTCTTCCAGTGCAGCGAGCAATTCATCTTCCAACGGGTCACGGGATACGGGGATGCCATTCTTGTCCAAATCCCCTTCATTCGTGGGTGATCTAAGCAATATCTGCGGTCGGCGTGGTGATGGCGGTGCATGGTAATGACCAGAACCTGGAGAAATGGGTGATTTGGGAGTTGATACGCCGAATAGTTTGCGGGATGCGAGGGACAGCGCACGACTGAGCGCGTTGGAGGCTACTCGAGTGGGGGAAGAGGAAAGGGGAGGTGCAAGAGGGTGTGGTGGGGGTGGGAACGTGGTGTTGTAGGTCGTGGGGATCGGCGCGGTTAGAGGGGAATTCGAGCGAGGCGAGGGTGGTGCACGATCCGAAGGATACATTTCATCCGCAAGGGGAGATCCACCAGGGCGATCGCGAGGTGTCCTGCGACGGGCTGTGCTAAGTTCTGTGGATCTTCTGATCAAGGATCTGTATGAATTGGCAGAACAGGAAGTAAACCTACCATCAATTGCGCGATTAAACTCGAGCGCACGTACATCGCCGACAAGCACATATTCTTTTCGGATAATACCATCCTCCTCCGATTCACCAGGGATGACCGATCCCTCAGTAGATAGGAGCCTAGGCGCAGGCATTCCTTTGTTGTTTCCAGAAACCGGGCAAGGTTCCGCGTCAGTTCGAATTTGAGCGGGCTCGAGTAGATTTGGGGATGCCTTACCATGTGACGAGGGTGAGCTATCCGTGGTAAATCAACATCAAATGTGGGGGACAGGATAACGCGCTTGAACCCTCACCTTCGAGAAGATGGGCCGGGAACAGCCACTGCAGGCGTGTCCTCAGCTGCAGTCTCCCTTCTCCGAAAGTGAAATTTGCTAGGCGGAATCATAGCCTTAGGATCGAGCACCTCTGCGGGAATCACCTTGTGGTGCTCTGGGATTTTCCCGGTGGTTGAATCGTCGTCGTCTTCCGTTTGCGCGCTGTGAACAGTGGCGATGGCAGTCGCGTGCAATGGAGGTTCAGGGGCTGGGCGAGGAAACTTGGACTTCGCGAGGGCTTCGCTTTTGAAGAACTCTTCGAAGCTAGCACGTTCTACCGGTCGACGCCTCAAAAGGGCACGGATAAGGTCCTTGATGTCAGAAGGTACGATCTGTGACTCATCTGGCTTTACCGAGGATGCGGAATGTGGAGCAGGGTGGTTTGGAGTTGCACGTGGAGGATCTTCGTCTGGAAATTTGACACCTTTAGACTGTTCAATCCTCTTCAGGAGCTCGACGTGATTCTGCGCGCGAAACGGTGGTTTCGCTACACACATCTCGTATAATACAGCGCCAACGCTCCAAAGATCAGCTTTCGCATCATACTTTTCGTATCGCAGAATCTCGGGTGCCATGTACAGCCTAGTAATACTTAGCCTTGCACCAGCTCTCGAGCCGAATACGAACTTACGGTGAACCACACAGTGTCTCTGCAAGCATTGCCTTAGGAAGCGAGCGAGCGAACCCGAAATCAGCAACCTTCAGAATCGGTACACCGATAGGATGTCCTTTGGCCAGTTCATCCGAGGAAGCTGGGTTCAATAGTAAATTCTATCTTCCATGAGTCCGTGTGCTCGAGCAAAGTGAAAGAAGACCTACCTGTGGCTTGATGTCACGATGAATGAGGTTTCTGGTTCGCAAGAATTTGAGTGCTCGGGCTATTCAAAGCAATGTTACCTGAATAACAGAATGACAGGGAGAAAGACATGCCTAGCTGACGCAGAAAGCTGCGCACGACTATCTCGTCAAGGCCGCCCGACCTTGGATGGGGGTAGTATTGCAAAGCAGCTCCGGGACTTGGTGCATACTCAAGACCCTCGACCCGACCGCGTTTCTTGATATAGTTAGTGAGGTCGCCACCTGCGCAATACTCCATGATGAGGAATATGTTCCGTTCTGCACGCTGAAATACGACCTGTGAGCAACAGCCACAGGACAGATTGTTTCGGGACGACGAATGGAGAACGTTATGCATGGTCCAATCATCTCAGAACGGGAGCCACGCTGTTTATAGCGACTCCATCCATGTCCGAAGCATGGTTTTTGACAAGAATGAGATAACACATACAACAATGTCGAAAAGCTTTGTAATATGGCGATGAGATAATGACTTGAGAATTTCGATTTCGCTCTGCAGATTATCAAGTAGCTTGGCTGTGAGGATATCTCTCCGGACAGATTTGATTGCGACCGTCTGGTGGGTTTCCTAGATGGAATTTGGGCTAACGAAGAAAAATAAATAGTAGCATAATTCATACCTCATGGTATCCCTTGTATACTGTTGCAAAGCTTCCCTTGCCAATGTCGCTCACAATCACGTATGGACGCGCTTCCTCGTCCTCGGTTGCCCGTCTGGCAACGGCCTTGTCAGGAGCTATGCTTGGAGGACGCCCCGTTGCAGGCTGGGCTTGCATGTGGTGGAAAGATGTTGGTGGAAGAAGGAGAACAAGTTCGTCTGAGTGTGGCTCGACTTGCTAATTAGCTTTGCAGGGGTCTCTCGACGACGGAGGCATCATACAGCTTCATCTCCCTTTTTTGGAAAGCTGTTCCTCTCAACCAAAGATGCTGACTAAAAAACATGTGAAAATAAATAAATAAACAGTGCGAGTGCACTTCGTAATGCGAGTTTGAGTGTGGTAAACTTGATTGCACTTGACTAGGACTCGTGAAGCAATTCGCTTGGTGTGTTGGATACCTATTATGCGGTGGGGTAACGACCAAATATCTTTCCTGTATCCAAGAAACAAGTGCACCCTTGGCAGCACTTTTTTTAAACTACAAGGGAAGTGGGTCTACTCGCCTCCCATGGTCCAAATACAGCCATGCAGGACCTCTGTATACACCTCCCATAAGGCTCTTGTGAGGTATAGACTTACCTGCTGCAGCTGTGTCCCCTTATCAAGGACTGTTTGTGAGCCTCAATACCTCACTACCTGAGCCCTCCTCACCTTGCCCAATGCACTGCATGTACCTCCAATGCTGTTGCATGCATCTCAACTGCATGAATGCTCCTGCCTAAGCACTTACATACAGAGATGGTTGCCAGTGGCCACAAAGGTCACTATGAATTAGGCTCTCCTTGAATGCATCTGCTAAAGCATGCAAGCACAGACTTAAATTTGAATACATCTCCTATAATCTGGAGTCCACTGAAATTGACCCTTGTTGCATTGTGTTTATGGACAACAAGTTAAAGAATGTAATAATAGCTTAGTTCCTTGGGCTCAAGGGCATTGTTTTCATGTCATTTGACAAGATTGCTCAAGAGCTGAGGACACTTGTACAGAATTCCATAGCTGACAGGGAGCAATATTTGCACAACCACACAAAGGAAGTGAAATTAGTTATTAACATAGATTTTATGCAACTCTTGGAAGCCATGGGTAATTTGAGCCTCATTGATTATACATAGCTGAGCAATTTCTTTGAATGTATGTATGGTCTAACATCCCCTATATAAAAGCAATACAGTTGTTGAATAAGCACCTTAGTGTAGCTCTCAACTGCCTTGTAGGTTACTATATGTAGTAAATGGTTCATACCATACCTGTACACTATATACAGTGACCTCAAAAACCCTTTTCATGTTGGCTGTAAATGTGATGTATGAAGTGTACTGCCAAATAGCATGGGAATTCCACTTAGCTTTGGTGGGGCCAAATATAGTACACACTCTTGGCTACAGAAGTCCTCCCTGGGTCATGTGACCCAGATCACATGCTGTAGAGATGTGATCAATTTGAAACAGCAATACCATGAAAAGGGTTTTTGAGCTTTTGAATTGCAATGTAGGATCTCAGTCATATTGTGGTATAATTGCTTTTGTTTGTTGGTACAAACAAAGATCCACATACAAACAATATGTCTGAGTTTAAAAAAGTTCCCACACCTCTTGATTGTCAACTACAATTATGGTCAGATCCCTTTCTCTTACTTGTTATACTTAGCCTGGGTAAGGACAAGTGTAGCCTAGGATGGTCAAGGAGTAATGCTACAGTAATATTGTAGGTCATGACTGGGATAGATGTTGTGGTAGTATCATGAGTCTGGACAGGAGATGATGTTGTGGTAATATCACAAGTTGAGGTCAGAAAGGATGTCATGTAGTAATGTTACAAGTTGAGCAAGAGTGAACAGTGGAATGCCATTTGTATGAGGAAGCGTTGAGTCAATAGTCTCAATGACGACTAGATCAAGAACACTGCTCAAAGTGCGGTGAGGACTTATAACGAGGAGGTGAGACTTCGAAGAGAAAAGTGATATTATAGGACTCTAACTAGGTTACAGGATATATACCTAGGAGATCGAAGCTAAGGTACTACATTGCGATTGCAGGGGTTTATATAGATATGCCAATGCACACGGACCAAGATGAGAAAGGAAATTCCACAGCGAGAAGTCTGAATAAGTAGCTGCAAAATGGAAAGTTGTAGAATGACATTAAACAAAGTTATACATGTAATCAAAAATAGGAAGATAAGGGATTTGGAACTTAGCAGGTGGCATGGCTAAGTGGTGTGGAATAGTCCGAGACAAGAAGAAGTTAGCATAGCTGTAATACAGAAGCGTAGTTTTGAGTATTTCAAGAATTCTGAGAAGTCAGCTATCACTTGGATACTTCTGACTTTAGAGGAACTTGAGCAGACACGAGGTCACTTCTCAAGGTCTTTTGGGATCGCATAGAAACTACACTTGATTGCATAGAACTAGCTTGAGATTTTACTGTACATGGGCATCTATATATATACTGTGCTGTTACGCTTGGCCCAGGTAGGGACGAGCGTAGCCTAGGATAGACGAAGGTCGAGGTCGGGAGTGACGTCGTACAGCGATGTTACGAGTCGGTCAGAGGTGGCGTTGCGCAGCAATGTCACGAGCCGGTCAGAGATGGCGTTGTGCAGTAATGTCACAAGCCGGTCGAGGTCAGAGTGACGTTGCGCAGTGATGTCGCAAGTCGGTCGGAGGTCAGAGAGTAAGCGTTGAGTC
>JBBPTC010000014.1:35232-47825 GCA_038093955.1 Boletus albobrunnescens
AAATTTGAGGATTGGGATGTCAGACATGTCATGGGTGGTGGTGGTAAGTACAGATATATATAGAATGCGCAGATGGTTGCTGTAGATGCTTCATGCTTTGAAAATATTGAGCGACTTTAATAATTCAGCCCGTTAACCGGCCCTGGCGGCCTCTACAGTGGAAGATGAAGGCGACAAGGCCCGATGCGGGAAATGCTGGGTGTGACCATGAGCCGAAGGAACATCTGAGCTCGGATGATCGGGTATCATAGAATGCGAAGATGGGAGTGTGGTCGACTGATCAGGAGGGGATGACAGGGGGAGTCCAAAAGGAGAGAACCCCCCTCCGCTGCCGCTAAGAGAAACGCCAAACGCGTGAGACCCACGGGGAAGTGTGTTTCCGTTTGTCGGAGAAGATACCATATTAAAGCTACCCGAAGGGGGTGGAGAGACAAACCTCGGTGGTGGTGGTGAGCGCGCGTATCCTCCTCCAAAGGTAGGTAGTGGTGGTGAAGTTGTATTTGAGTTGTCGCGCCTGACGTTCATGACGCCAGAATCGCCATCGAAACCTTGGCGGATTTGAAATGTGTCCGCTTGGAAAGAAGAATTAACGCCAGAGTGAATACTGCTCTGTTGCAACGACCCGGTGCCTGCAGTGGTCGGGGTGCGTACACCCAAGGGGTTCTTGCTGTATGACAACCGAATCCCACCATTCTTGACTAGGCCCCCAAGAGAATTCCCGTAAAGCTCATTCAAGGCCTTCGTAGCATAGTGGACGTCCTCAAACTGAAAGTTATGAGTATGAAACGCAAGTAGGTAAATGCAGAAAAGCTACCTCAACAAAGCACATCGGTCCGTTGCTCTTCTGCCTGAAACAGAGCTTCCGATACCCAGGCCGCCGAGAGAATATGTCTCTGAGACTGTCCTCAAGGTAATTTGCAGGATACCCCGCACCAACAGGACTGGTGGGAAGATTTCCGACGTAAAGGGTGTTGATCGGAGGGTTCTGGTCAACGAGAGCGTTTCTAGGGCCAACGCTCCCGACTGCATTTGGCACCCCGCTACTCGAAGAACTGGCGGCGTGACCACCAGCGGAAGAACTGGCCGCCGAGCTTGCATGCGAAGCAGGTGATGGTAGCTGCGGTGAAGTATTTCCGGTACTCACTTGCCCACTGGTGCTAACGGTAAGCGGTACAGGTCCGCTGTCGTCAAGACCACCCGTGCTGGACGTAGTACTCGAAGACGGCGCAGATGGTCGACTAACCGCTGGTTCATCAACAGCAGAAGTAAAGACTTGCGCCGAACGCAAGATTCCGGATCGGTGAGGAGGGAGCATACCATCCTCATCATACAAAGAAGGGGAGAATGGTATGCTAGGTTTAGGAGGTGAAGTATCCTGGGGCGAAGGTGGCCTGGGGACGACGACAGCCTTGCGAGTTCCATACAGTGACGCAAGACCAGAGTATGCGGAATCACGCTCGCGGGGTGAGGGTTGATCCCAGGGGCCAACTGCTTCACGTGGCCCACCGTCGTCCCTACCGGAGGTTTGAGCGATGATTCCACCGAAACCATTCCCGAGCATGGAATTAGGCCCTGAACTTGCAACATCACCTCCGGATGGAGAGAGAACGCTAGTTTGCACGTTCCTGGAAAGAGTCGTAGTGGGATGGAAGGCATCATACATAGCTGAATTTCCTGACAGCATTCGTGCTGCTTCGCCCTGAACAGCTTTAAAATCCTTGCGCCGCAGTCTCTCCCGTTCTTCGTCGGCAAGGGCGCGTTCTCGCGTTCCACGTCCACCAATGCCGATCCCAAGATTAAGACCCACAAGTGCCTCCCGCCTCCTCTCTCTGTCGCGATCACGGTCTCTTTCTCGTTCTTCCTCACTGCTGTCTCCGAGTCTTCCTTCTCGCCATCCGTTGCTGAGGTTATTATAGCCCACAACGTTCAGCGCATTGAGCTCCCGTTCGCGCGCAATCAAGGAATCACCTCCACTAAGTGAGGTAAAGGCGTTCATATTCATACTGGAATTGAGATTGATGCCAGCGGCAAGACTAGCAAGCGTGTCAGGCGTAACACCAAGACTTCCCAACGCACCGAGGCTCCCGATACCGTTTAGCCCAACGAGAGCATTCAAATTACTGCCAAGAGAAACGGTGCCGCCGCTTGAACTGCCGCTACCAATACCAACACCGCGCTTCGTGTGGAGGTTTTTCTTCGCCATCTCTGCTTTAAGCACTGCCCCTTTCTCGATGTCAACACGACGACCCTGAAGCATATCTCTTGCTTCTAGGGCTTCCTGCCGAGTGCGGAACTTCGCAAAGCCGATTATTTGCTTGCGAGGAGGCTGACCACCTGGGCCTTGAAAATGGTTTGGTTCATCGTTGAGTGGAACCGGTAGCGGCGGCCAGGAAGTAGTTGGGCCGTCTCGCCCATTATCAACTACCACTCCCCCTTGGTTGACAGTGACAATGTTATATGGGTCATTCGGGCCTGAATTAAAGTATGAAGAATATAAGGAGCTGCCGCGCAAGGGAAGCCCAAAAGGAGTGCCACCTGAAGACCCATAAGCGGTATACTCCTTGTTGGGGATCTTGAGCGTCGCGGCCTCGAAGCCAGAGGAAAACGTAAACATATTTTGAAACTCGCGTTCCTAATAGCGAACACATGAGATAAGGTACGAAATAAGGACCCGCATAAACAAACCTGCATGTCATCTGGGAAACCAACTACGAAAATCGTAGATATTTCCTCCTGCTGACTACTACCACCCTGGGGTTCGGCAACCGCATTCACTTGCGTAGAAGTACCTAGACCTCGAGCAGTGCCTGCACCACCACCAGTAACTGCTCCGCTGCTCTGGAGGTGGGGGCCATATGGCGTCTGGCTCTGAAGGTGTATACCGTTCAAGTACGGTACCTGACCAACAGAGTTGCTGTGAGACAGTGGATGGAAGGACTCATGTACCTGCGTTTTCGCCACGTGCGACTGTAAAAATGGGTCTAGGGCAAATTGCTGGGACACCTTGCCGGCCAAGGAAGGACTGCTCCCGAAGTCAATTCCTCGCGACTCGAACCCAGAAGACACAGAAGATTGCTGGGACTGTTGGGAGAGCTGGTGCTGGATACCCAACGGGTGACCAGCAAAGCCTTCAGAGGCGCCCGCGAACGATTGGGAGGCAGCCGATACTGCATTGACCTGTCGCATACGGAAGGAACTGGGAGGTGGATTGCCAGAACTAGGGTGGGAGGTGTGCGGGCCATTGATTCCATTATAGGCGCTGAACGACGATCTGAAAGGGCCTGCTCCGAAATCACCAGATGACTTGGTGCCTTGGGGCGGCATCTTCAAAGAGAGACTTTCCGACTCGGAGAGATAGTCGGATAAGCGGAAGTTACTGTTACTATTGTACACTGGGTGACCTCCACCCTGGGCGAATACCGACTCAGAAACCGGATGCTGATGGTTGCCGTCAGCGTTCTGGGATGCTTGTGAAGAGCGATGTAAAATGTCGTTGGGGGTATGATTGTTGTCGACATTGGATGGTGAATCAGAGCGGCCGGATGGAAGAGGGAACAGAGTTTCAGGATAAGTAGCGCCAGGATCGATGTTGAAAGTGGACTGCGACATGGCAAACGGCTGCTGAAAGGGGAGACGAAGAGGCTCTGCGTCACCTTGAGCGTCAAGTGAGTCCAATAGAGAACGATTGATGAGGTCTTCTTCGAGAGGCTGTAACCGAGGATTCGACGAGGTGGGAGCTAGGGGCGCCAGCGTGGATATATCTGAAGAAAATTACAAGGGATTGAAGCTATTTGATAGACTAGTAGTTGAACATCAACAGTCAAAGATAGCAACGGGCGCGGCGGGAGTGTTGTGGGAGGTAGCGCAAATACGAGGACTGCTGATATGGATACAATGGAGGGAATGAAGATGATGCGAGAGTGTAGAATGTCTGTTTGACTGAATAGAAGGGTTACACGACGACGAGACAGGTGGTGGGCAACGGCAGACGACGTGCGCGACGCGTGGGATTGGATAAATATTAGCTTTGGTTGGCACGATAGACGACGACGGGCGGCACCGGAGGACGAAGAGCACGACGAAGGGGAGGTAAGCTAGACGTGCGACACGACGACGACGGATGTTTGTGCGCTGTGGCTGTCGACGGCGATCAAGCTTTGTCAATGTGTGAAGGAGCAAAGGTAGCGCGCGGGGCCGACAAACAGAATCGACCCAAAAATTCAACAAACGCCAATATTTGGGTCACACTAGTCACACCACTTCCCACGCACGGACCCTAACCTTAAGCCATTCCCACGCTCGAATCTTCCATTGTCCAGTGTCAGTGATAGAGTCTCAGTAGCCGTGCATCAGAGAAGGAGTGTTGAGCTCTGTGGAACTGACAGTGTCAAGTGAAGTGAGTGGTTAGTGGACTGGAAAGGAAAGAGTGCTGTGGAACGAACTGAAAGCCTGAGCTCTAACGAAACGGGAGTCTCGATACCCCCTTCAAGTTGAAGTTGTCGATTTGTTGAGGACAAAATATTTCGCTAGTTCGTCATAGATTGGCCGAGGTCAGCATCACCGATAACGAGGCTTTCTGGGAGGGCTTAGTACCGTCATGAATCAGACCCAAAACATTTAAATTATTGGATGCTCATTCACGTACAGATTGCAAAAACTAATGTCAGGTCGAAGGTATAACTCTCCCAAGAAAATCTCTTAGATCGTCCAACTCTGCCGTGTTTATAGAGTGACCCAAGCCGCTATACGTCACAAAGCAAAGACCGGGCGAACCCAGTTCTTCTCTCATCAGCTTAGGCACGGACACCTCGTTCGTCAGCATCTCTGCGCAAGTGAGTCCCAACTGGTACTTGACCACCGTATCCTCTTCGCCATGCGCCCAGAAGATGGGTATTTCATGTACATGTGGGCTTGCAAGCTAACGAAGATTGTAGATAATAGTTGCTCCAGCAAACTTCATGGACCCACCGACTTAAATTTTGCCCTTAAAGGTACCCTCCCGCTTAGAGGCACAATGCCCGCAAGCTTCCAATCAGTGTCGTCGGGCCGACCTCTAGCTCCTTTCCTCGTGAGCGCGGTAAGCAATACCATTCCCGCGCCTTGCGAAAAGCCCACAAGGACCATGCGAGAAGGCAGAATGCCTATGTCGACCTCCTGCTGGATTATACTGTCCAGGAACCGGACCGTTTCGAACATTCCGGATTCGTCATGTGTAGAATCACTCTCCAGATCGAAAGTAGACAAATCATACCAGGCCCGCATTACCTGTCCATCACGAACAGTAATTGGGCGGAACGGCCTGATAAAACATCAAGCCTCGCAATTTGTATCTGGTGTGGGTGGAGAAAGCACTCACGCGTTTGGTAGTATCCATTTTACCCAAGGAAAGCGATCGCGAAACTCAGGGCCGAAGAGAGATGTCCATTCCTCCGCTCGCCCATTAAGACCCTGTAGGATGCCGGGACGTGTTAGGCCACCCGCCAACCATCATAACTTGCTAGCCGTACGTGAAGAGCAATGACGGTGGCGCTGTGACCCGCCGTTGCAGGTACCACAATTGCCTCTGGGCTTACCATTGTGTCCGTATAGATTCACACTGTGACCGATTGCTCACATCACACGCTTGCGGCAAGTTCCGAACTTAACAAGACACTGTACAAGTACTATTATCTCCTTACCCCGATATGGCACGACTCTCATTCTACATGCTATAGAGTGTCTATCACGAACGAAAAAGGCTCGACTGTTGTAACATGTTGTGCTTGATGACTAGGATGAATGGGGAACACCGTCATGCGAAGGGGTAGATTTTTGCAAAGGGGGTGGATTGGTCACACAAGACCTAAGTTAGGGTTAGAGCCTGGTAAGCATACACTACCATTTCGGGTCGAGACCTATCTCCCGATAGGGTCGCCGACAGTATTTGGGTCGATAGCCTTCGCATGACGGTGCTCCCCGAATCCTCTAGCGATCTCGGTATTAACAACAACCTATCAAGTCGGTCAGAGATTATTATTCTGGACAGGACAGCGGCAGCGGGATCTTGCATCCTGGAATTATTTAGTAACGTAACGTTTTTTTGACGACGCGTTTAACTTTATAGATGCTACTGGTTGGCCGGTTAGGAGGGAAATACCTGATAACCATTACCATACTGTCCGCCACTGGAGACACCGAAAACCAAAATATAACGAACGAGTACAAAGAAAAATGAGCACTAGCGCAACTATACCATAAGTCCCTTATTAATAACTACGTATTACAGAATACGGTCACTACATGGTATCGAAAAGTGAGCATCGCGCAAGATGGCACAATGCTTGCTTGGAGAACACACGGCGACTCGGAGGTGGACATATGTTCTGACGAGGATCCTGAGCTACGATCAAATAAACTTCTCGCCAAACACGCACCAGGCTATAAACGCTTCTTGAAAATTCCACGGACGTCGAAATCGTCCGAGTTCATACTGCGTGTAACTCCCTCAACGCCACGAGCACAAACAGTGAGACAATCAAGCCAACGGCCCAAACGGCCGCGCTGAAAAATCTCCACCTAGCTCGCGACGTTGCTGCCTCAATGGAATAGGCTGAATGCGGATCATAGTACGGTAATAATCCAAGGGTTGGCTGAGACTGCACGAGCGGAGTCGGCCCAAAAGATGACGGGCGTGCAAACTGGGGGCCTGCGCTGAGCAGGGACTGTTCTCTGTGAGGGTAGTGTCCAGGTATCGCGTCCACCATTGAGTGTTGGGATGACGGTGGGCTCTGTTGGTTGCGTACATGTACAGAATATTCTGGAGGGGGGGTATCGGGGTTTGCGCTGCGCTGCGATTCTGGGGACTGCTCATGCGACGACATCGTCATTGAATAGCTCTTCACGAAACGGAAAGGTGAGGGATGCAGTCGGGACTTGGATTCAGGCCACCTTCAGGCACAGGCTCGAGAAGTACTTGACGGTCATTAGAGGTAGCTTAAAAAGGGCATGCTGCACGCAGGCATTAATTACCCTCCATAGGGTGTCGTAGCTGTCATTCAACCAACTATGTACTCTATGTATCTGCTACTATACTAGTAGAGTCCAATATCTCTTGATTCGCTGGATCGACGTAAGTTATAGAAATGTGGGCGAGACCCCCGACGCGAACAATGTGTTTCGGAAGAGGTGTCGTGCAAACACGGTAATGCTGATTAAGGCATCCATGGAAAATATGTACGTGCGATGCATAGTATTGTCGAATCATTGTCATGACGAATAAGGCTTGTGATGGTGGGAGACCAAGTGACAGAACACCTCCGGACTATGTGGTGACCCAACATTCAGTAACGGCTTTGGGAGAGACGGGTGGGCAGAGTCGACTCCTGTGGCCACGATGGCATTATGGGATATTGAAGTTGCTCTATACCAGAAATCCTGGTTGAGCTTGATTCTTGGCTCCGATGTGGGTCAATCGCAACGTCTTGAGGAAAAGGTATGGTAAAGCAATGGGAGGGAGATGACGAGGTTGTCGAGCCGAACGTCAGGTCATCAGCTTGGAATGGCAGTAAGAGAAGACCGCTGCCAGATTGTGGCGAAGGATTAAGCTGGCGGGGGTGTGCCGATGACTGGGCATGAGTGTTGTCAAACTGCCACTCAGGAATTGAGTGCGGGGGAATAGTATACTGCAGTTGTCCGCTCGGGACCTGGCTTGAGTAAGACTGACCAGCTCGGAGTTGGAAGCCTGTCGAAGTGCGGTCCGCGTCCCAGGGAGTGTAGTCATTTTCGCGCGGTCCGTGGCCATTACGAATCAAAATTCCATGACGGAGGGCTGGAGGATGCAATAGAGGATGCGATGCGCAATCTTGTGTTCCCAATAGTTCAGACTGCCATCTCACAGGTAATGTTGCACCCAAGCGCGCCGGATTCCGTAGTGGTGGACGTCCGTTGCTCCGGTGCAGGATCTTGGGACTATCGTGAGGGTGGTTTGATGACCGATGGATGGAGCGAGGCATGAGTGTCTCGGGCCGAGACATTAGTTCATTCGCTTCTGGTTGGACAGCTAGTGGAGATAAAAGGAAGGAGCTGCGAAATTGGCCTGACTCGGAACTTGCATCCTCCACCTCGTCTTCTTCCGTGAGCGTCACTTCAAACTGGGTAGGTGAAGTTAGCGCTGGCCCCACTTGATACATTTGATCGGCGCTGAATACGCGTGTGGAGAAGGGGCTAGGACCATGAGGAGCATGATAACCTGACCACCGTTGTCCCCATATCGGGAGCTGAAGTCAAGGTCAGCCTACCAGTACAAACTAGTTTAGCAAAGACTTACACATTCCGGCGGGACGTCTCGTAGCTCATTGCCAATTACTCTCCCATAGACCATGAAGGCGATAGAAGTGTAACGAGCTAGGTGTGCTATGTCCCCTCGGTCAACGGGAGAGTCGGTCATCTGGGAGAGATTATAAAGGAGAACCCGGTAGTAAACGTGTTGGCTGCGACCGGGCAGCGATTGGACAGCCTTGGACGTACGTCTGTCTACGTTATTCCCATCTCGCCATAGGACTCGTCTTGACATTAAGAAAACGTGGCTGTCGATGCCCACAGACGGACCAGTCATACCCTCGCCGCTCGGTGATAGTGGAGAAGTGAATTTGCGTCATTGCAGTGCCAGAAACCGCGTAAATTTTTCATGGCAAACGACGTTGCTGTACAAAAGACGAGTGCAGGGCTACTCACTGACTTCTGCTTCTGTTGCATCTGCCTGAGGTGACGTTATCACTTCATCACAGGACTAAAGTTGGTTGGTTGGTTGGTTGAATCCTAGTGTCTCCCCAGGTTTGTAGGCGCACCTCGGTGTCTGCTGTGCAAATGGGCGGAGTAAGCCTCGAGGAAACCACGCGCTCTGTGGCGGTGGATAGGACGTGAAATTTGGACATCTTCCGGCTCAAACGTCGGTGACCCATTCGGGTCACTGTGCGGAACCGCCTTCGATGACCACATACAGGCAAACGAGGCAAAAGTGAGAGATTTCTGGAAAGCTGGAAAGCTGGATGAGGCGTGTCGCTAGTACGGGATGCATGCAGTCTTGAGTCGCACCAGACGCTTGCAAGTTACTGATGGAAACACTGCAGTTATGCATCGTGCCAAGTGCCAGCATCCACACATCGCATGGCCACTGAGGTGGCACAAGACGTCCCGGACCTGCTGCAAGCCCGGTGTCATAGCTATACTTTATATGCCATCCAGCAGTGATGCGACTAGTGTACAGCGTGTGTCCTGGTAAGGTTCCGAAATGACTCTATTCCGCTAATATACTCTTCCTTCCAAAGCCCCAGCCTGAGAAGAGGAAGTGCTAGAGCTTTTGTGGATACCCTGTGGTCCGCTGCGCGTGACTTGACGGGTGGTAGGTGTCGGCCTTCTCCCCCTGACGGCCGAGTTAACTGTCGTAACAGATGCTATCGTGGTTCGGGCGGTCCCTTGAGACACGGTCGTAACAGTGTGGCTAGGGACTGCAGCGCTCTTTGACAATGAGGCACCTTTATGTGCGTTACCGTTACCCAGTCCCCTTGTAGCGGGGCGCACGGTGGATTTACGTCTCACAGGGTCTAATACCTTTTGCCTCTTGCACTTAGTGCCGACGTCGTCGTCGGCTTCACTTTCACCCTCGACTTCACTTGTGGTTGACTGCGGAGGATTCCGAGGAATAGGGAATGTAGCGGGTTTTCCGCGTAGGGTGGCATTTCGGGAGTGAGATGTCGGTAGAGTACTCCGTGCTTTTCCTTGATACGCTTCATGAGTCCGCTTCCGGCCAGCCAGAGAGGACTCAGAGCCCTCAGACTCCGTTGACGTCTTCGTCCGTAGGGAGAATGCGTTATGAGCGGTTGTAAGTGGACTAGTCAGGCTATCGACCGAAGAATATCCGCTGGATGGCATAGATTCAGGGAAACGATGAGGGGTCTTCAACGATGCTCCAAAGTCATCCTCACTTAGACCTGCATCGCTGCTCCACATACTGTCATCCAGAAGGGTATCGTCCGGTTGTCGGGTGACGTCGGAATACTCTTCACAGCTATTAACCCCGGGAGGCATCTTGTTGCTGTTGCTTGAGCTGTGCACGGGGCCGGGGTACCCCTCGTGCGCCCTCTCAAGCATTTTACCAAAACCCTGCTCGTCTTCAGGAATTGGGAGGTGAGCAGTCTCGGAAACGAGACGACGGTCGCCTGACCTCATGGCGAGTGGATTAGGAAGAGAAGCCGATGCAGGCAGGGGTGTCGGCGGGTATGCAGATGGGAATGCTGGGTATGTCCTCCACTCTGGTGAATGGTATTCAGAGGCAATCCCAATCGGATCGAGCGTAGAAATGGGCATTTCGTAACCCGATGTCGGGTAGGTAGAAGCAGGAGGATACCAAATTTGGTGCCCACTATGCCTAGACAGAGTCTGAGAATATCGAGGAGGGTCATGGGGTGGATGTTCACTATACGCAGGGAGTGATGCAGTAGAAGAATGTCGGTTATGAGAAGCTCTTGAGCGAGCGGGATTATCAACGAATGGGCGGCCATTCAGATGTTGGTTATCAGAAACACTGCGAATGTATTCATGACGACCATTTAACACGCGAGAAGTCCGTGCAGGACCACTGCTATCAGCAATAACGGGAATTCTGGAGGTATTCCTTGCACGTGTTGGGTTTCTCGAGTCGGCTGAGCTAGAGTGGCTAGACTCATCGCCAGGCTCTTCATTCGGCTTTCCAGTGCATCGGGAGGAAAGCCAAGGGGACGAAAGAACGTAATCCAGCGGGACTTGCAAAAGCGCGAAAAGGAAATCTCCGATATCGCGGGAGAGCTCTAGCATTGGATCCACAACTACAGTATAAGGTTTGACGAGGGGGCGAAGAACATGAAGGAACAGTGGTTCCGCGCCCTACAGCAATGTTAACATTGATAGAGACTGAGCATGTCTCCCAAATTTCACGCACTTTAGCACGAGTTAGCACAAGAAAGAGCAGGAATACTGATTTGATTTCGCTGTAAAAGGGGAGAAAGACACCAACGACCCGATCAAAAGTTCTCTCATATACCGCGTAACAGCACTGCAAAAATCAGGTAAGAGCTTGGCTTGAGTGATTCCACTCGGTTTTACCCAGACGACCCAAACAGCCAGACAACCTTTGAGCTCCCTCTTTCTCTGGCTTATGGCGCGAGGACTCGGTTGGCCACCGCGCCTTGCGGATGGAGGGGGTGGCTTTAGAGTCTTGAATGTCTCATAGACATTCAAGAAAACGACAAAGAATCGGAGAGCTGGAACGACCAGAGGCATGTTGAAAGGAGCCTAGCAAAAAGCAGTCATGCGACAAGCTAAATAGAGAGGCGGATGGATCCAGAAAGTGTGTAGACGAGCGCGTTTGTTCCACTGAGGTAGTAGGGGAAGTGCGAGGCAGACAGGCGTTGGCTGAACAATGTTACATAAGTGATAAGACATAAATATTAAAATAATAATCTATTATCGACTTCGAGCAAGGATGGGGCCATGAGGTGAGACCATCATCACGTCGACCACCTGGACAGGAAAAAGAGACGCGTGCAACAGACTGCGCACAATATTTGTCTTGTAAACATAGCAGATGTGAATGAAGGTACTGGGTCAACCAGTCAACGAAAAGCACAGGGATCGACTACTTAGAGATTCCCACGGCTCTCACTCTAGTACCAATGCCCAAAATACGGACCACAAGAACCAAGAAACCTCCGGAAGGTTTCGAAGACATTGAGAGTGTGGGCACGATATAAAAACGAGCGTTTTCAAGCACTTACTTGCCGCAGGTTCTCGATGACTACGCGAAGAAGATGAGGGATGCTGAAAACGAGTCGCACGAGGGCAAGCGCAAAGCCGAGTCATTATGGCCGATCATGCGTATCTCGCACACTCGTTCGCGATATATTTACGAGCTTTACTACAAGCGTGAGGCTATATCCAGGGAGCTGTACGACTGGCTGTTGAAGGAAGGTTATGCGGACGCCAAGTGAGTTACCTCCTCATGTACGTGGCCCCGACGCTAAACCTGTATTAGTTTGATTGCCAAGTGGAAGAAAACTGGCTATGAAAAGCTGTGCTGTTTAAGGTGTATTCAGACGAAGGTGAACCACCTCTGCGTCCATTCTATAATTCCCGGCTTATGAGCGTTTAGGACATGAATTACCAAGGCTCAACATGCATTTGCCGTGTGCCCAAGGCCCAGATCCGTGCGAACACTGTAGTGGAGTGTGTGCACTGCGGTTTGTCTTAGCACAAATCTGCCTCGTTTCGTGACTAACTAGAAGAAGTACAGGCTGTCGTGGTTGCAGCTCGGACTCGTGAGCGGAATACTGGTCACTCGCCGGCGCAACGTTGATGCTGCGCGATGCTCCCTTGATTACCTGACTTCCCTATCTAGCGTTGTCGTTATCGTGGTTTGGATTGGACATACCTTGCCCATTTACCTTTGATACTTGCCTTGCAAAACTTAGTGTCCTCGAGTACGAGGCCTCGTGTGCGCCATGTCTATCACGATAACGAGTTCTAGTTGCTTGCAGACAATTATTTTGTACGATGGAGCCCTTGTTCTTCGACGTACAAAT
>JBBPTC010000015.1:48296-59171 GCA_038093955.1 Boletus albobrunnescens
ACAAGATCTCAAAATTCGGGTATTCCTGAACGAATGTGGACTCCAGATTCTCGTACAAGTTGGTATCCAAGCCTTTGAGAGGTCGTAAAATGGAGACACCTGGCGCGTCCAGGGAGGTTGCGAGAGGAGAGCGAGGACGGAGACGATATCGTGTACGTCTGCAAACCAAGACAGCGTCAAACTAAAACTTGCTCGACTAGCGGCTCCCTCACCCTATTTTGCATCCTAGAAGACCGATGGACCACAGAAATACATACCAGCCAAGTCCGGCAACGGAGAGGACGCTATAGAGAGTGAGATAATTGCTGAATGTCGGATTTGACATGGTCAGTCTGCTCGTGTACATATATGTTTGCCAACTTGTGTATTGCCACAGTATACACAGAACTAAGCGAGCTCGTTGAGAGAGAAGAGCTGTACCGTATTCTCGTACACTACTTCGGTGACCCGTTCAAATGGTACGGCGTCATTCAACTTGTGTACTATCCATGCGACCCCTCCGATTGATGATGGCTCGTTTCGACCCTTGATCGCTTTTCCGGGGACAAACGACTCTGGCCGAACTGCCGCAGGAAAATAACGGGAGCGCAGCGATGCTGGTAGGGCATCCAGATGCGCTTTTGAGGCATGTGTACTCGTCATCGAACACCATGGTGCATCTGCGACACTTGGTTTCAGAATGGGCTAACAGCACTCGTTGCCTTACCAGTTTCAAGCAAGAGTCTGTCTAGACGAATCGTCTTTAATGTTTCGAGATTTTGCTTAGTCTTCATGGAACATCCGTTGACCCCGATGTGAAATCCCATGTCAATCTTTGTCCCTTTGACATGACTGTCAGAAGTTATTGATGCTTGAAATGTACCCACGAGCTCTGCAGCCTCTTGACTACTCCCAGTGAAGCTGTGCACAACACCACCTTTCGCACCAACACACCTCCCACCGTCCATACCGAATCCCTCCTCTTTAAGAATCCTTACCAAGTCGACATGCGCAGCTCGAGAATGGAGAAATAGAGGCAGGTGATACTTCTTGGCCAACACAAGCTGTGTGCCTGCCGAACATGATGATGAATGTCGTGGACCACGGCGCTTGAGACTCACGAAAATGCTTTTGCTGCTCTTCTTCGGGTGCAAAATGGGTTCGATCATAGTCTGAAAAGTACATCATTCCTTTACGTCCTCGGAAATGTGGATTGGCTACCTAGACCACATTCCCCGATCGCAACTACTCTCCCACCTGGCCGCAGATTGTCGCCAATAAGCTTATCCAGTGCAAGCAGATAAGCATCTGGGCCTCCTGGATGTTGACCAAACTCCCTCGAACGTGTTGGATGACATCCGACGGTTGCAAATAGCCCTGATCAAGGAGAGCATGACGCCAGATAAAGGAGACAGTCTTGACACACACCTCTTTGGTGCGCAAGGCTCAACGCGAGCTGTGACTCGTGCAAGCTGCCCCCTGTGATGATCATTGAGCTGACGCCGGCAAGGCACGAGCGCTCTAGTATCGCGTCAAGGTCATCTTTTTCAAATATTATTAATATTGTCAGTGTTGTTGTTGCCACACTGAACTCGATAGACATGCCCTGATGTTTTTTCTTGCCGCGGTAGATGCCTCGGAACACTGGGTCGGTAAGGTTTACTGCGGTCGGATCAGTATGGGTCGTTAGGTCGAGTATTGCCGTGGATACCTCCGATGTCTACGAGCGAACTGTAAGTAACAACAACGTGAGAGTAAACACCAGCGACCTATGAAATGGATCTTGTCTTGATCTACGCTGGTGGTCATGTCTCAGCGGGTGACACGTGTGATCATGTGAATCCCGTTGCCAACAAGCTTTGACTTCCATCCCTCACAGTACTCCTCTCGCCCGTCTCTCGCCCTACGCTCGTCTCTCCTTTACTTGTATTCAGGCCGGCCCATCATTCAGAATGGCGGCCAATTACTCTTCAATCAGCAGAAGTACCCCGTATGGTTCTGGAGACCCATACTACAACTCGTCCACCGGCTATATCACCCCCCACCCGCCACGGAAGAAAAAGGTCAGCAACTGGATCAAGTTTGGTGTCCCCGTCGCTGTCCTGGTAATTGTTGGTGCAGTACTTGGTGGCGTCCTCGGCTCCCGTGCCAGCAAGAACGCTTCCGCCAGTAAAGCTGCCAGCGCTGCTACGTCTGCCATCCAGGCCAAGAATTCTATCGGCATATATCCAACGGGAACTGATAGTATTTACATGCTTCCCCTATACCCCGCTACTGTCCGTCCTTCACGTTTTTTCCGCATGTTCTTGACAATTAACCTCCCTCACAAATAGACCAATACCGCAGCCTTTACTGTGCCTACATTCGTCTCTACTTCGAATGCTAACCTTTCCTGGCCGCGTGATTCCTTCCAACCTTCCAATCCTAGCCCAACTCAAGTACGCTCAAATCGTCCTTACCTTATCGCACCGTCCTACAAGTGGCAGGCCCTTCCTAATTTGATCAGAAATGACCCATATCTTTCCTCCTGGAATCAAACTATTTTTTTAAATGCCTCTCAGTATATGAGTTTACCTCCCGTTTCATATGTCATGGACGGCGGCAATGGTATTCTGGACCCTGCTCGACAGGTCAAGCAACGCATCAAGGTATTCTCATACGTTTATCGGATGACCAATGATACAAAGTGGCTTGACAGAGTTTGGACTGAGCTCCAGGTCTGTCCATCGTTCCTTGTCTGTCTATCATCATCTCACGCGTACTTCTAGAATGCTGCTGGCAACTTGACAGATGGCTGGGGACCTAGTAATAGCACTAGATGGAACCCCTCCCATTTCCTTGACACTGCGGAGTTAACAGCAGCCTACGCCATTGCATATGACTGGTTATATGATCAGTGGACCTCGGACCAGCTTGCAAGCATCCGCTTCACTATGATTGAATACGGTCTCAGCAATGGTGTTATTGCGTACGACGATGCCAACGACCCGTTATTCTATGGTTGGTGGCGAAACAATACAAAGGGTAACTGGAACTGCGTCTGCAACAACGGGCTCACCATGGGCTCGCTAGCCATCCTCGGAGACGATACCACTGGCATTGCTGAACGGCTCCTCAGTATGACAGTTCCGAATGCCCTTCAGAATTGCGCCCTCACACCTAGCAGTGATGGTACTTGGTCGGAAACCAACGATTATTGGTTTTTCGGTTCGACAGGTCATGCTGAACTGGCGTCCTCCCTCCTAACTGCCACTGGTTCTACATACAACCTTCTTGACGTAAGCCCCGGCATGAAGCTCTCCGGACTCTTCCACATGTACGCTTCTGGCCCTGGTTCTATATTCAACTATGGCGACACTGGCCCAAACAAGTACACAGCAACCGCGAACCCCTTGCTCTTTTATGGTGAACAATACAACATGCCTCAATATCAGCTCTTCCAGCGCGACCAGGCAGACGCAGCAGATCCTTGGAGCATGTTCTGGTATAACCCAACAGTTTATGGAGCATTTTGGGATGGTCTCGCTCTAGATCATTTCTTCGGCAATGAAATCGATCAGTGGGCTTCAATGCGGTCTTCCTGGACGGATGAGAGTGCACTGTTTGTCGCAGTGAAGGCTGGGACGCTTCAGGGCCACCAGACCCACAACGATCTAGATTGTGGTGATTTCGTAGTCGATGCGTTGGGAACGCGTTGGTTTGGAGAGCTGGGTGACGGTGACTATCTTGCTGAGGGTTACTTCAGTAGCGATGCGCAGGATAGCAAGAGATGGCTATACTATCGCAAGCGGACGGAGGGCCAGAACACGATTCTTGTTGGCGGGGCCAACCAAAATGTGTTGGCTGCTCCGAGTGCAAACTTTGATTCTTCTGGAACCGTTCAGGGCTCTAGCACTGTGTTCAATGTGCCTAGTGGTTCGACGGCGTACTTCACCGCCGACCTGACTAGTGCATACTTTAATGTGTAAGTCCATTGCCACCACGCTCGACGCAGGGGTTTACACATGTACAGGACGTCTTTTTCGCGCGGAATTCGATTGTTAAACAAACGCCAGCAAGTGCTCATCCAAGATGAGATCAACGCATCGGCGTCCGTCATGTGGCGAGCGCACACCAACGCTACCGTTGCACTTGGCAACAACAACCTTACTGCAACGTTGACCATCGGATCAAGCACATTAGAGGCTACGCTCTTGAATCCTCCAGCGGGGGCTCAATTCTCTACCATGGATGCTGTGCGTCTGTCCACGGACCCGGCTACTCCGACTGGATGGCCTGATCAGCCCAATACGGGTGTGACGGTCCTCGCAGTCAGTCTGCCTGCTGGTCAGTATACACTAGAGATTATTTTGAATCCACAGTGGCCGGGTGTGTCTAGCTCGTCATACGTGCAGCCGAACAGTATTCCGCTGAGTCAGTGGTCATTAACTAGCCACCCATAGCGTGGATTTCTTGGACTTTGTTGTTATTGCAGAGACGTTGGTAGTAGTAGTATCAGGGAGACGTTGTGTAATGGACGGATTAGGAAGTGACGCGTTGCCTAAGCAGCTGGTGGTTGACAGCGACCTGCCCAACCGTCTGTTCCCACTTTTTTTCACCAGTCGCTCCTTGTCCACGCTCTTTTTCCCCCCATCGATGCCAACGTTGAACTTCATTCTCCGAGTTCTGTGTCTCTCCCTCACTTTGGCCGTTGCTGCCGACCACGACGCCTTTGTCCACCGCCGTGACCATGCCGACCTCGGTCGTCTCATCAAGAAACGGGCCCTCCCCAATATTTTGGACAGCCAGCCCTCCCTGCAGGCATCCTCGCCTTCGTTCGCTGCTCAGCTCACACAATCCACCGCAGCCGCAGCTCAAACGACATCCGCGAATTCGGCATCGGTCCAGACGACTTCTGCGGTTGCATCTGCTTCTGCATCAGCGGTGAGCCCAACCCTTGAATACCCGTGTCATTTGGGTCACTAAAGAGTTGATCTTGTAGAGCCCTTCCACGACTGGTGGAGGCGATTTGTTGAGTTCCGCGTTGAGTGGGCTTGTGCCTACTGGGTCAAGTTCCGCCTCATCTGCACTCTCCACCACTTCGTCCTCTCCAGCGACCTATACACCTCAAACCTCAGCACACGCTAGCGCCACACCTGCTACGACTCTGGCTCATTCCATCTTGTACCTGACTAGCGGCAGCACGCCAACACCCACACAGACTAGCTCAACTTCGTCCTCCTCAGGCATCTCACACGCTGCCGTGACGGTCCTTATCGTTATCGCCGCATCTGTTGGGGCCGCGGTAATCGTGTGGACCATCATTCGCAAGTGGAAGTTCAGACCATCCTCTGATTTCGAGGGTCGCATGCAGCCAATCGACTGGCAGCCTGACGGAAGCAACGAGGATGCTGGTCGTCCAGCCCACCATCGCCCGTCGTCTCGTGCGTCTTCGTTCCACTCTGGCAATCCTCACATCGACGAAATGCGAGGGCCCACTGGTGGACATGGTACCACAACACTCAGCCCTATCCCCGACCATGACTTTACTGCTGGTCCTGTACATCTTGCCCCGGTTGGCGGGTACGCGGACCTTGCTCGTGGCGCCAGCCCACAACCGGTAATGCAAGAGTCCTACAGAGGGACACCCAGCATCAACCGACCCGTTCAGTATGATCAATACGGTGTTCCTCTTTACAATGGATACAGCGGATATTGAGCTCAAGCAGATGCACATGGCTTTGCTGGGTGTTGGCCCTTTTTGATATGTTGACATTCTTCATCTTCGTGTGCTTGCTGGACGATGCAATTCAATTTCTTTTTGCGTATTTTTGTATCTTCAGATACCTTTATCGACGCATCATCTGATTCCATGCGTTCATACCCACATACCTTTTCCTTTGCACGTAAATACCGTTAGGCTGCTTTGATCGGAGTGCTCATCCTTGGTACAGTTCGAAATACTCGTGCAGTGTCATTCACTTGTGCCAATGACACTGCGATAGGATGTGTATCAGTCACTGTATCGATCCCTCCATCCGTCTCTGATACACAACACCACCTAGAGGTATCAGGATTAGAGTGACCGTAACTATTAACCACCCGATCGCTTTCACGTTCCAAAGATTCCTGTGTGCAGAAGTACTTGGCTTGGCGGAATATGCGTTTCTGTCGTCGAGCTTGGTGTCTGCGAACAGGCTCTCAAGGCCAGTGGGACGCTCTGGAGGGAAAAAACGCTGTGGGCGCAACCAAGCGCCGTCATCTGCCGCGCTCTTGACCTTGTCGGGAGATAGGTTAGTCGGAGTCCAATCCATCGCGTCTTCGTCTAGACTTTCGTCGACTTTGATCGGAGATGCTACGGAGGCAATCGGGGTAGAAGTCCCCAAGGAAGGGCGACCAAATATCGGGTTGGTTGGGGGAACGAGGGGTTTAGAGGAAAGCGTGAGGGAGGCGAGCAGGTCTGGTTCGTTGCTGAGTGGTGCTGCGGGCATGGGAGAGGCACGTGCACTGTGCGCTGCTGATTCGGGAGTATCACGTACGGAGGTAGGTCCAATGAGGCTGATCGTGGGAGGTCGCTGTAGATGCAAGATGGTGAACGAGCACGAGAATACCTATTTTCGTTTGCATTGATAGTCCAGGAACCGGTGAAGGAGCAACATACCAATATTTCAACGACGAGTGACAGTAAACAATATGTGTTGACACGACATGATGACGGATAGGCAGACGTGAGGAGATAGTCCCAAGACGGGGACTGCCGCGGGAGAACAAGGAGTATGGATGTAGTGAATCTAGAGAACCAAGAGAGCGCCTGAAGGATCTTGTTTAACGAACGTGAGTCATTCAACTTGCATCGATTATGACACTGGACCTACAACGTAACGAGTCTTTCCTTTAATGCGGATGTCGCGTCCTTGCACTCTTGCCTTCTTAAAACGATAGTAGGTTGGGTCCCAGGCTGTGTAGAAGAGGGAGAGAAAAGAAAAGACAGGGAGTACAGGAATGACGCTGGCAAGCGGATGTGGGAAATCGTAACCACGGATCGCTAGGAGGCGAGATGAGCGGAATTAGACGTGCAGTGTGGTTGAACCTACCTGCTACATGGGCAACAAGTACGGACATGAGGGTGGCCCACCACAAAGCACCCCTGATTCGCCAGAGGACGAGTTGTAGACCAAGCCTCTCACGGTCCCTTGAAGAGCCAGATACCAGTCGCTGCCTTTCCTTTCCTTTGCTTTCCTTGAGCCAGCCTCCGAGGGCTTTCGTCCGCGCCATCTGGTTCTTCTGCTCTATCTCGTCTTGGACTGCGGGTAGGCAATTCGCACAGACGGGAGGGTATCGCACGTGCAACGAATCACGATAGGCAGGGAGTTGTTCCAGGCGCTGGGCATAATCGGGGTGCTATGAGACAATGGCTGGAGTTGGCATAACGAGACATGTATTTCCGGAGAAGGACTTGCCTGTGGAGATGGCAGATAATTTGAGAGGAGGTTGACGAGGAGCATCTGGTTTGTTCGGCATGTGTGGCAGAACGGAGGTTTGGTGTACGCGGACGGGAGTCTGTCCTTGTTGGGGGATGCTGTGGAGGGCGGGGGTGAGGAGCACTAGAGAGAAAGGGGAGCAAAGGGAGACAGACCGCGCTTGGCAAAGGAGGACGTGTTCAGCGTCTCATCGTGCATGGCGGGTTCGTCAGAGAGGATGTCGCCATTGGCATCGAATCCGTTCCAGCAGCCGCAATGGGGGCAACGATAGGATCTGGTGTCGACGGGGCCCACCGCTGACAGGCAGAAGAAGCAAGCGAGGACGTTGCTCGACCGGCGCCATGCCATGTGAACTGCGAAGGAGGTCGAGGGACTCGCTTGCTTGCGCTTGTTTGTGCATGTCCGTCGCCCCCTCGCCGTCGAGCACCCGCGGCGAGCTCACTCTCCAGCCCGCCTACTTCACGTCCTCGCCATTCGTCCACGCTGCCCGCGCAGACATCCTCTGCCTCCTCCACCACTACTCGCACCAATACACTCACTCCACCAGCCGTCCTTTTACCCTCTTCAAGAATATCTGGCAAGCACAGCGCTGGCCATGGATCCACTTCAGAGTCTTTGATACGCGCTCTCGTGCGGCCTTTCTCAACGTCGTGATGCGACTTTTCTCAGGTGAGTTCCTCCGTTCATTCCCATTCCTGTATCTCATGCTAGACGCGTCTCAGAACGCATCCGGGGTGCAGAAGCACCCCTGAACCGCGCTGCAGCCTTGTTTGGTCTCTACACGATATTCTGCACTCAACCATCAATCTCGGCACCGCCGTTGTATTCCGCTGCGCAAGTGCAGGTAACGTGCGGTACGCGTGCTTGCCCTAACTTTTCCCCCTTCGTGTCCCTCATATCACACTAGATCTCTATCAAGAGATAATGATGCTCCCTGACGCGCTGGATCAAGAGTTTTTGCGTCCTATTCGACCACATGTCGTCTATGTACAGTCTAGGCTGTTGCAGGCACAAGCATTCCACATCCTGCCACACGCAGAGGTGCATCCGTTGAACCCCCGAGTGCTCCCGCGGCAAGTTGTGGTAGAGGACGCACGGGCCACGACGGCGTCGACAGCACAAGGGCGCAAGAAAAAGGGACGTCCCTCGAGACGCGAAAGGATCAAGAGGACAAGGGATTCCCTTGTGGCGCTGGATGGTTGGGGCGAGGACGTGCTGGAGTCGCGGCCGAGTGTGACGCGAGAGCGCTACGTGGTCGCAAAGTCTGCGCTTATGGGTGCGATTGGCGGGGATGCGAGGCTGGTGGGAGCGCTGAGAGATGCGAATGCGACCGTGGTAGAGCGTATGGAAGCTGTCACGGGGTTATTATAATTGACTAGTCTCCCACGACTTGTTGTTCTTGGTCGTCGTCGTTGTCGTCGTCGTCGCCGTCTGTATTTGTTGTCTCCACCACCGCTCGTTAATATTCATGGCCTTTCGCCCTCCCGTTGATACCCAGCGCCGTTTCTACGCCCAGGCTGCTTCGAACGCGCCGTCCACCGCAAGTCTCCTTCCTCCCTCCGCAAGAGCTCCTCAGGGCGTGCAGGCCGCGTTCGCAGCTGCTCCCCCATCCATTCGAACCGTTTCCAGCGCCTACTCCCTTGTGCGCCTTCCTCGCTCGTTCTCGCTCTCCCTGACTCATCTGCCTAGAACGACTCCCCTTATTCCGGCGCAGCCGCAGGCCGGTTATATGCATCCCAAGCACACTCCATCTCCAACAAGGTACCTCTTTTCCTACCTTTCCTCACGCTCTAATCCGTTCTTTCCAGTTCTCCCTCTCACCTGACCCCCAATCTTGGGGCGCTGATCTCTCCCCAAATCACCCCGAGCCTGATGATTTCCTCCACAATCCTGATCCACGGCGCGATAGAAAGTGTGACCGCGGCGGCAGCGTCCTTACTTGCAGAGGCCTAACTAATCTTGGCTGTCTGGTCTTTCTCGCCGTCGGCCTCGTCGCCCTCTTGTGCGCCACCTTTTTCCGCTCTGACCTCTCTTTGACCCCTTCTCTCCAGCGCAGGGTACCCTATGATCTCCTATTTCACCAAACATACCCTTTCGAATGCGGGCGGTTTTAATCTAGGCGGTATCAATGCCAGTGGACAGGCAAGGGGCAACATTCTTTATTACGCCACATGACTCTTATTCTCCTAGATTCCTACCATTCCAAACAACTTTGGTCTAGTTGACGTCGACACCCCATCGTCAGCGCATACAGTCACATCGTTTGCCGATGGTTCAGAGTGGCAACTAGTCTTCAGTGACGAATTCAATACTGATAACCGCACCTTTTGGCCCGGTGATGATCCATACTGGGAGGCAGTTGAACTCCATTACTGGGAGGTACGGTCTGCGCTCTTCTTCCCTTCCAGGATTATCCTAACTAGAAAGCCAGACCAACGACTTGGAGTGGTACTGGCCTGATCAGGTGAAAACCAAGGGCGGCGCGCTTGAAATTACGATGGTACAACGGACCATGAACAACCTCAACTACGTTAGCGGAATGATCTCCACTTGGAACAAATTTTGTTTCACCGGAGGCATGGTCCTAGTATCTGTCACGTTACCGGGAGCTAATAACGTAGTCGGTACGTAGAAGCTGTCCGTATGTCGTCGGGTGCTGATGACCCCAACGTGCCCTTCTAGGACTCTGGCCTGCAGGTTTGCACTTGTACGTTGCGTTTTCGTCCCCGACACTAACATTCCCCTTCAGTGTGGACGATGGGCAACCTTGGTGTGTATAAGTACTAAATGGACCATCCGTCAACTCAAAACTACTGCTAGGCCGCGTGGGCTATGGTGCTTCCTTGGAGGGTTTGGTATGAATTATTCTTAAATTGAGCATGTCATCTCCTTACCTTTCTATAGTGGCCTTATTCTTATGACAGTTGTGACGTTGGTACCGTAGCGAACCAAACACGCAATAATGAGCCCCAGGCGGCCACAATTAACGGTGACCCGGACCACGGTGGTGTCTTGTCCTATCTCCCTGGTCAACGTCTCTCGAGATGTACTTGTAAAGGTGAATCGCACCCTGGGCCCGTTCACTCAGACGGAACGTACGTCGGCCGTTCAGCACCAGAGATTGATATTTTCGAGTCTCAAGTGTGTCGTGTCATTCATGCACTACCCCCTCTTACTTATGGTTTTAGATCACGGGCTCCCCACTTCAAGGTCAAGTCTCACAGTCTGCACAATGGGCTGTAAGTGGAGCGTGAAGTGGAGTATACAGTCTCACCTGTCTTCGCTTAGCCCATGAATGCAGCCTATGAATGGAAGAATTCCACAGGCAATTTCAACATCCCGAACCCGTCCATCACCCAACTGAACCCATACACCGGCGGTATTTTCCAGCAGGCAACGTCAGGGGTGACGACCACAAGTAAGTGCTATTTCGGAT
>JBBPTC010000015.1:59268-70449 GCA_038093955.1 Boletus albobrunnescens
CATCGTGTCTTCAGTCTTTACTGTACTCGCTCTCCGCGTCCTTGAATTCACAACACAATAGTTGTCGCATTCGTTATTCATGGCGGGACTACTTTTGCAATGTTACACTTGGCTACATTGGCAATGAACGTACAACATTTCCGATAGATATTGCTACTTCATACCGAGAGGAATCCGAGAGATACTAGATGGGTTAATCATACTGTGCCTGTAGCTCGATTCTGCCCCAACAGAAGCTGAAGCTTTCCCAAGGTCCGCTCTAACGTGATGACACCTCCTGCAGTTAGTCGAGGCACTGCGAGGTCTTGGTCACCCATGGACTCATGCTTGCTCTTCTCAATCAGCTGGCGTGCATCACTGAGGACCTTTGCAAGCCTCCCCCTGGTGTAATACAGCCAATTGATCTCTGACTGTAAACCACCAAGAGGAATCTCAAGCGCACGGCGAACGAATCCCCTCGAAAGGACATACGCCTTCTCGCTGTATAGCCGACTATAAGGAATTAGTACGATAAAACTTCTGGTATGCAAAATCATGACCTATTGACCATTCCTTCCTCCGTGCCTCTCAGCTTTTCGTACGCGGGCTCGCAAAACCACCTAGATGTTCTTTAGATAGTGTCACTGACAAAACACTACGACCTACGGCTCCTTCACTAGTACGAGACCTTGAATGGAGACGAAAGCCTGTAGTAAACTCGATCTCGACGCACTCCAGGTCTCGGTACGATCGCCAGACCACGTTCCTAGGATCGATAGACAAACCTTGCCCTCTTCATAGAGATTTCTAAATAAATGTATGACTGTTTGTTCCACGGTCACTGGAAAGCTCCTGTTCACTTACGGGTTGACTGATGGTGTAGTTCGACATCGTAATGAGCACCAATTGAACCACAACAAAGTGTACGCACCTCTCCCATTGCCATTTGTCCAACTGAGGAAATGTGCTATTGGCGGGCTTTGAGGGAAATTGGAGTCCAACATCCAATCTATGACAAATGGCGCATCTTCATACGGAGTATTTTCTGGCCCGATGATCAAGCATCGCAAAAGGTCCGAACGATCCTCGTATGCACGCACTATGATGGAGTCTAGAAAATGTGGTCAGGGTCAAAGCTTGCGCGTGCCTCGCGAACACCACTTACCTGGTAAACTATTGGAAAGAGCTCGGTACTCCTTGGTCAGGCGAGTGAGGAAAGTCCTTGAAGGTTGACTAGCAGACGTGGAGTAGAAGGCATGGTCAGTAGGAGTAGAGGGTAGGATGTCGAAGCGTTTCCACAACGAGTCATCCACTTCAATGGTATCTTTTGCTGTGGTATTCACAACTAACTCCTGGCTCATCTCTGGGGACGTAGAGGGTGAAGTAGGGAGGGGGGAGACTGAATCAGCAAGATCCAGTGCAACAATACTTGGAGGGGGGTTAAGTGAATCATCATCTAGCCCCGGCGATGATTCAGTCTCTGCCCATGGAAGGTCGACGTCCATTTCTTCTGAATCCTCGTCTGTTTCCTCCCATTCATCATCGTCGGAGTTTTTTTCGTACCGCCAAACACCATCCGCGTCCTGGAGCCAGATGCCCTCCGAATATTCTTCGTTCGAGTCGCGTTCTGATGCTTCTTCGTCCCAACCATCATCCTCGATCTGTTCCAGACTATCGTATAGTCGCGTTAATCGTTCCAGAGGTAAAATGGACACTTCCATGTTTGGATGTGTCACTTCAACGGAGCCATCTAGATGGAGCTATAATCATTAATTAGATAAAAACCCTTCAAGACCTCCTAAGCATACCTCAGTAACTTCCCCGAACCACGAGAGAGAGATGTCGTCCGCTCTGGGAAGGGAAACGTCATAGAGATAAAGTCGGTGAGCGTTACGATTAGCAGCTATCAGCGCTCCTAGATCCGCCATGGTACGTCTCCATCCACCAAGTTCGCCATCGGCTCGCACCGGTGGTTCGCGTACCCATTCCTCAATCTCGCCAATCTTGGGAACTCGTGGAGGTGCAAACCCATTCGTGGTACCCACTGTGTGTATGAAAACCGAGTCGCCCCGTCGTACGCCGAAACCCTGACCGTGTAGTGCATCGGGACTCGTGTCTCCTGTGCCATTTGGATCAAGTTCTAAGACAGATACCGTTTCCAAGGTACCCGCATTCGCACAGCGAATGACAGCGACTCTGTCCGTGGAATTGACAGATTGGACTATAGCTACACGCTCTTGGTCTTCATTCTTCCATAGTACATGGTCACCTGGCCTATTGACATATTTGAGCGGCGGACGTGCTCTGACGAAAAACCTATACACACCAACAATCATATTCATCTACGTTCAGATATGGGATCAGGTCTGTGGATGGCAAGGTCTCTCTCAAGCCATCTTGCCATAGCACAGCCACCGTTGTCCGCGTTTCCTGAACACACAATGTACGACTGTTAATCTTGTTGCCCTCGATTCCAGTTTCAAACGAAGCGATGGGAATGGTCTCGTCGCCGGGAATAATTACTTTGTCACCAACGCGAATATCGCCTGACTTTGTCCTTAAAACAGTGAGTTTTGTAAGGTCTTCTCCATGCCAAAAGCGTTCTGGACGTCGCTTTTTCAACATAATATCGCGGTCAAGCTGAGAAAATAAGTCAGGGGAGCGAAGGAATGCATCGAGCAACCATACTGTCTGGTTCAATGCTAGCCAACATATGGCGAGTACGGTATGCTGGAGATCGACCACGGTGTCATTCACGGTTGGCATTGGTGTGCCCTGACACATGTTGTGAATGCCGTGGAAAGTGAGGGGATGCGGCAAGATATCCTATAAATTTCTCGATAACTCGACGCTCCGGGACGAAAGATGGCATGACATACAAGTCCTTTATCCCCGATTGTGAAGCGTGAGCTTATCTCCGGCATCCGAATAAGGGTACCTGACGCTGAGATGACGAGTTCGTCGAAAAGCTGCGGGAGTGAACAAAGTGACAGAGCACGTTGCAAAGGATGCGTACCTCGATTACCTTGATGAAGAGTAAGCTTTGGGTCATAACACATGGAACACGGAAATTCTTACTTGCCCTATCCAATCGTCATACACGACATAATCACCTGCATTGACGGTGGTTGCGTGACGAAGACCCTTTACGTCCCTCCAGCCCTTGACAGGCTCGCCGCTGATGGCATGCACGAGCCGGGCCTGCACATGAGTGTTTACTACGACGCCTGAGCGAACGTCGTCGAGACTGCGTTTGCAGTAATCTCCTGCCTGGAATGTGCGATCGACGAGCTCGTACTCCGATTCTGGGACGATCTCGCGAAGACCGCCTGGGAGGAAAGACACGCCAACCTCGCCGCGGGTCAGGGGACGCATGAGCGGATCCAGGAGGGGGTTTGGAACGGGGGGGAGGTCTTCCGCGTCATGCCAACAGCGCTAAGAAGGAGTGAGAGACGGAGCGGATAAGGGGAGCACCATTCACTACCAATACAACACCATGCACGCTCGGCGAACCAATGCGCCTAACGATGTCCTCTTGGTAAAACTAGACGACGACGAATGTGAGCAACGAGGTCGAAGTGTAAGATACAAAGGTACCTTTGTGGACGGAGGCGCGTTTGTGGACGACATTGGAGGTGGATGTGAACAAGAGACTCGGATGAACAGTGGTGCGCAAAAGCTCATCGGATCACGTGGTCCGATAGTGTCATCCACAACTGGAGTGACAGCGGGGTCTCGTCCACTGCCGCCATCATCATGCTCGACCTCCTCCCCGTCGAGATCATCATTCAGGTATTCTCGCATCTTGGCTATCGCGACTTGCTTGCTTGTAGCCTAGTGAGCCTCCATCATCCCCGCACCACATTGCCCATGCTAATCACGCCACTACCGTCCCAGGTATGCCGCCTTTTCCGTACAGCTGTACAAGAGAACACCTCCTGCCAGTATACAGTCGAACTGGCTGTCTATGGCATGCGAAATGGTCCTCCCAGCCCCATGGGTCATGCCGATCGCTTGACCGTGCTCCGGAACAGTAAAGCCGCATGGCACACCCTGCAGTGGTCCGCATCGAGTGATGTCCGTATGTTGCAAGGATCCCTATATGAACTTTATGGCGGTGTGTTGGTCCAGTCCGACCATCTGAGTCTGGGCGGCCACGGCCTGGTGTTTCGTCGCCTTCCTTCTCATCATCGTCACATCGAAGAGCATGTGTGGTCGCTCAACTTGGACTTGATCTTACGAGATTTTACGTTGGATCCTGCACAAGATCTTCTCGTTCTCATCGCACAACCAATTCTTCTGTAAGTTATACGTGTCCGACTCGGCTAGATTTTTACCTCTTTTGAGACCTAGTGTACACGATGCGCGAATAGAAATCTCGACACACATACGTTCCCTGACGACGGGAAGGGTGCACCCTTCGGTCACGAGGTCGCCCGTGCTTGTACACGACGTCGACTTGCGCGCCGCAAATTTGACATTCATGGTCCAGATCCACAGTGACTGCATTGCTGTGCATTTTGTCAGCCATGGAACTGCGCCGTCAGAGCTCGTGGTGTGGAATTGGAAGACGGGGGAGACGCTTTTGGTAAGACAACAACAGCTACCAGTGCGTGCACTCACCCTGGTTCGTACAGAACACCTACGGGACCAACCTAATGGCGTTTGCATTCCTTACCGAACGCCTTATATTGGTAGGTGGCTCCGCAGACATCGCATTCGACATCCGTCAGCCTCGGCTTTTCGTGCTGGACCTGGACCCTAGCAAAGGCGAAAAGATCGACTTTGACGCAGCGGAATATCTCTGTGCCTTTCTATATCCACCCTGCTATCCCTGGGTTCATCCGCTGAGATTTATAATTCGGTCGGACCCATGCACGGACTGGATACCGCATCCAAATGTTCAGGTGCCCTTTTCGATTGGGCCTGGGCCGAGGCTGTATATTGTGACGATCTGGGTTGTGCAGGGTGAAGAGATTTCTTCGATCGACCTATTCGTGTTGTCGGACACATTGCTGGACCACGTGAATACGCTCAGGAAAGGTGAAACTCGGCGTGCTTTCGAGTGGCCTGAATGGGGACCCACTGGGACGCGCATGATAGCGGAAGCCTCGCACTCGCACGTGTGGGTATGCTACGTGTTTGGCACCCGATTCAGTTCGATCACTGGCAGCGGGGGAGAAAATCGACATAGGGAGTCGCGGATGTTGGAGGTGTGGGATTTCAACCAACTTGGGATCAGAAGGGATATCAGACGAGGGTCCTCCGACTCCGAGGTTGAATGGCACGTTGGAGACACCAGTGTGCTAAGCGGTAAAGTGTTTGTGGGGGAGGTGCGAACGAGGCTGCCATACCGGGTCTTTCGGAGGAAGCTGGCTGCGCCATCGGAGGGGGAGCCCGTCTTTACAGAAGCCATGTGCAGCGAAGACAACATTATACTGGTGGATGTAAGTCGGATCGGTGTTATTTCTGTGCTGGGAGGTTCGACTGAGCGATTATCACCTTCAGTCGCAGGGACGACGCTTTCGAATTTTGACGTTCTAAATGGCAGCAAGACGGAGATGAGAGAGGTCGTCGTTTTGATGTTTTCTTTTTCGTTTGGGCCAATAGAATTTATATATGAGGGGAATGTGCGATTGCTGTTCGAGTCGCGGATTGAGCTCACAGCAAATACAGCTCGGGGCCAGCATCGCAGCACTTGCTGTTCGAGTGTCATGTTAAAAGCCCCTCCCCGTTCAGAATCTCCCAAAAACTATGCTCTCTCTCGCCGCCCACTTCCGCCTCTTCTCGCATCGCCAGTCGTCCTTGCGCGCCTTTTACGCCGTATGTCTTCCCCTCTGGTCTCACCCGCCGCCCACCTCATCTCGTTTTTAGACCATAAGGAGCCTCCGCCAACCCCACCTTAACCCTTCGTTACCCCCAGAGGGCGACGAATTCGACCCGTCAGAAAGAGCAAGTCCCCACACAGTTGACTTCAGATCACGACATCACTCACAACTTGACACAGGACTTCATTCTCTCCATCTTGAGGGCAAATCCCTCCTTGCGCGACACAAAGTCATATCTAGATAGCTTTGGCATCCCGCTGCCGCACCGTCACAAAAACTATTTCCCCTTCTTCGATCTCCCAGCCCCTGCCTATCGTCTCGGCCATACCTCTGACCGAGAACCCCCAGCACGCGATGCCGGTACAAAACCAAGTCGTGTCATATCTTCAATCTTAAATCCAGTCTACTGTCGCACTGCTCTCGTCAAGCTACAGGGTCCATTCAGCGATAGGCAGCTCGATAGCATATCCCGTGGCATGGTGTACTTGGAGAAACTTGGCTTGGTCAGTGTCATCGTTCTCGAACACGATAAGCTACCCAGAGGCGACGACCGCGAGAGAACTGCCATCACAGAAGAGACCAACCGTGTCGTCGCTGCCCTCGAAGCCCAGGGTGCCAAGGCACGTCCTATTCTCGGCGCGTTCGTTCGCCTGGGACCCAAACCGGGAGACGATGACACCTCTATTAACGGCATCCCCCTGCTCGAGGCGCATGCCTTTCCCGAAGACCTCTCCCCGATCCGCTCAGCTCTTCGCGCCGGTGAAATCCCCGTTATCCCCCCCTTTGCCCTGGATTCGTTCTGCTGTTCTACCCGCGTCAACGCCAATGACATAGTGGCGGCTCTCGCACGTGGTATGGTGGAGGCCGCCGAGCTAGACGCCAAGTCACAGGTCCAAAAGCCATCGGACCCTCATGCAGATTACTCAGAAGATATCAATCTCACTCCTATGCGACTCATGATCATCAATCGGGAAGGTGGCGTACCATCTTATGCACGTTCCGGATACCCCCACCTTTTGATCAATCTCACATCCGAATACAACTACATCAGAGATACTTTTCATCCCGCATGGCTGAGGGTTCGCCCGTCTGCCCTTTCTAATTTAGCCCTTGCACACACGTGCCTGTCGTACATGCCTCCAACCTCGTCTGCCATAATGGTCTCACATCGCTCGCCAAGTTCCCTCATAGCCAATTTAATCACCAATAAGCCCGCTGTCTCTTCGAGTCTCCCTCATGCACTCTTGCAGGGCAACCGTAGGCTCACCCCCGACACTCCCACTCTTCTCCGCCGTGGTCAACCAATACAGGTCATCCGCAATTTGGCCAATGTCAATCGGGCTAAATTGAGTCATTTACTCCAAACTTCCTTCCAGCGGACGCTTGACGCCGATGCCTTTTATAAACGCCTAGAAAAGTGCCTCGACTTTGTTATAGTTGCCGGAGACTACGTTGGTGCAGCCATCGTTACCAACGAGCCCGTCCCAGGTTCATCTTCACCCCCGATATCGTACCTGGACAAGTTTGCTGTATTACCGAGCCATCAAGGCGATGGCACAGTTGATTTCCTTTGGGTTGCCCTCCACGATGAATCATATGGCTTAGGCCACCCATTTTCTATTAATCCCAACGGTGGCAAGGAAGGCAAGGGGGAAGGTCGGGACCTCGTATGGCGCAGCCGATCAAACAACCCGGTGAACAAATGGTACTTTGAGCGCAGCACCGGCCACATTCGGATGGGTTTATGGGTTCTATTCTGGTGTGACGCCGAGAAACGACTAAAATTAGAAGAGGCACGCTCTCGCTCTCGTCTCTCATACATTGAAGATTGGGAATCTGGGAGACTGGGCAGATGGGCAGAGGTGGCTAATAAAATCCCTTCCGCTTGGAAATAGAGAGGCTTTGATGGAAATCGCACATATATTTGTAGCACAACAAGAACGCTGGTAGTAGCTTACATGGAATATAAAATGTTGTTTAGCACGTCCTATTCGTCCTATTCTTCGATGCTCAGTGGCTCGACCGTCGCCTCCTACGCTTGCCTTTCTTTGGTGGAGAAGATGCAGATGAACTTGTGGCAAAAGAAACAACGGCATTCTCTTTGAGCGCTTTCACAGTTAAACCAGCCTGCACTGTGTTTCCAACCCATTTCCAGGGTTGATATGTTCCATCCTTTAGAGTGATGCTTTCGACCAAATGGTTCAAACCTTGGACAACCCGGTCATGGAATCGGCCGCAGGTCCACTCATCAATATTTCGAACTAGAAAATAGACTTGGAGGATGTCACTCGGGTTATTCAGGTCCCATTCATAAAACGGTCGGTCAGGCATCGAGTCACCGTGCATCCCGGGGCGTGAATACGGAGCCGACACGACAACCTGGGAAAACATCCTCAATTTGCAAACCGCTGGGATGTCTGGAGTAACCCACAGGCCTTCCATCCACTACTTCGCACCAATCAATGTGTGCTCGCACACTCCCATTTGCCCAGATTAGTCCAATAATAGGGCTTCTAACGTTCAACGAGTGAAGATGCCGGGCAGCGGAAGCCGTCGCAATGCGATTTTGGCGATATGCATCATCGGGAAAGGTATGCACTGGCTTCTTGTCCTCCCAGAAGCTACTTGCAAACTCGAACCCCGGCATGTCAGGAAGCTGAGCACATGGAGTGCTCTGATACCGAAATGAGGACCCTTTCGCAGCAGTCCCAGCTCTTGCAATTGCTGGAAGATTCTTGAGAATCTTATATGGAGATTTTGCAGATTGCGATAAAGGGCGCGTCAGCGCTGCTGGGAGGAACACTGCACAGTCGGGGGTAGCCGTCTTGGTGTTCAGAACGCGGTGGCCATCATCTGCGGCAATGCTAGGTGGTCGCGGAAGAGAAACGGCGCACTGCACCCTGATTAATGTGAGGCCAAGGTAACGTAACTTGTAATAGACGACGAAACGTTCTAACCTGAAGACACTGCTCCTGATGGCAGGACTCCGAAAGACGTTATAGCTGCAACGATCGTCAGTATAAGCGCGTCAAAGAATAGCACAGTGACCCGGCGAGACATACACACTGGCAACGTAGTCAGCTTCCGACCACCTCTCATTGCTGGCCCTCATCTTATGGAGCCTTTTCCACGCGAGGAATACCACTGCGATCTCCTCCATTAGCTCCTCATCCTGGATCTTAGGGTGACTCGAGAAAAGCTGGGGTGATGTATCAAAGGCTAACTTCAGAAAGTTGCTTAGACCCTCGCTGTTTTGTCTAGCGGGAGGTTTCTGCGGCATTGGTAAGTACCTGCCCGCGATGATGACTTTGAACGACGACCTTGTCTATCCGAGCTTTGGGTATCCGTTTATGAGTGTCGAAGATCCCCTGAACATCAGTCATGAATTCATCGGGAATGTCTGAAAAGGAGGCCTCTTCGCAGCTTTGGCACGCTGACCAGGTCTCGAAGTTCCGTGCATTGCGCGCAATTCTAGAAAGAATAATCAACCTATTGCTGACCAGCCCGAAGGGACTCCTCACTCAGACGCAGACAAAGCCCGTTGATGCCCAGTTCCAGTGGACCTCGAGTTCTTCGCTGGTTTTGACATTCACCAACTGTTGCGGAACCAGGCGAGTGCTATGGCGTCGCAGGTAAACAACCAGTGTCGTAAGGGAAGTTGGGTCGGGTAAACTCCCGCCCACTCTATCTGCGCACGACGACGGCTGAGCCCCATGTCACTACGGCACGTTTTTGAGTGAGAATTTATTACAAGCAAGAAGCAGAACAACATAACGACCGCTGGGAATCTATATCAACTGTGTATTCACTTTCCAGGTGACTCAATCCAACCAGGGATGATAGGATTAGAACAAGCTGTCCATCACCTTTCGTGATGCCTCAACCCCGAGCTGCATAGGTTGCAATTTAGTATGCCCGCTCAATTACTAGGATAGATCACTCACAAAGGTAGCAGCATTGGCAGGGAATGCCTGAGGTGAACGGCAAATTAGTAACTTTTTGAAACGTGATCCTGAATCCCAGCTCACCCTAGCCATGGCGGGTCCAAATCCTCTCCAGAGAGCCGTGAGACCATCTTGGGCAATGGTTTTTCGCAGGCAATCAAAGAAACCGGCATACGTGCCTGAAGGAGCGGACTGTAGCCTCGATTTGAGCACCTGTTGCAACCGGTCATTGTCTCGAAATAACACATCAGAATTCAGACGAACATCCGGGGGTATTGCCAAGGACCACATTGCAACGCCCGCAGTCCCACCAGCGAAAACGATGGCCCCAAGATTGAGGTCAGAGGATGATGACCCAGTTGGCGTCAACGCCTGTTTAGTGACTTCGTACGCGGCGAAGTAACTAAGCACAGTTTCGTTAGGCCAGACTCATCAGGTAGGCAAAGTTATCGTACGCAGCACTTCCGGGCCCATCACGAGCAAGTGTCGCACCCGTTCCACGGAAGATACTCCGCAAGCCCCCCTCTTTGTAGAGATGCTTCATTACATCAAAGACGCCTTTGTATTGGGTGGCTGACGTTCCTTGCCCTTGAACCTGCCTCTCTTTGAAAAGATATATGGCGCACAAATGCACACTCGTACCTGCAGTATGACCTTGGCTCGCTCTACTGGGGCAGTGACCAGCGTGGTTGGAACGGCCGATAGGAAACCAGCTGTAGCTAGCTCTACAGTCGAAAGCTTTTCGCGCGACTTGTTTGGGGTCAGAGAGAAGATGAGGTGTTTCGAGGCGTCGTATGCCTTGGGCAAACGGGTCATTATTCAAACGTGGAAAGGTAAAATTAGAAATACCCAGAAAGAGACTGCAAAGATCGGGGTAACACCGAGAAGTGGGGGGACCATCCCTCTATACATTCTGCAAGATCAACAGCGCGTGGGCGGCCATACGCAAAGTTGGATGCCATCACTCACCCAGTGACACCATCTCGGGCGAGGGTTTGCCGTACGACATCAACGGCACCTCTGTATTGTCCCGGAGTAGCGGTCTGCAGTCGAGTCTTGATCAAGTCAAAGGGATGACCTTGTGAAGAAGGTAAGCATTAGCAGGTACGTGTTCGCCATCTCTCACCCACGAGGACCGCTGACGCGCCGCCAAACCCACCAGCGACAAACGCTTTGATATTCTCCGCAGCCGAATTTTTGGTTACCCCTTCGACTGCAGGGGCCTCACTACTCTGGTTGGCGGGTCGTTAGCGCTAGTACAATCGATTTTCGTTGCCATACTGACCATGATGGGACTCAAGAGACGTGTTTGTGATGTTGGGAATTCGGGCTGTCACTGCCATACTTGCCAAAGCATATGCATATGATTATGATTCACACCGTTCGGTTCATATCACAATGGTATTTGTCTACATAGTGCATGTCGCTAT
>JBBPTC010000016.1:32228-44127 GCA_038093955.1 Boletus albobrunnescens
CAATGCAGGCGAGTCGCATTTAAGGTCGTTTTTGTGACAGGGTGTCCATTATATTCATGTTCCCCATTTAGATACCGAGGACGGCGTCCGACTCCCGTTCGAGGAGCTCGTGGGTGGTGAAGACGACGACTATATAGAGATCGGAAGCGCCACGGAGGACGCCCAAGCCCACGACATCGTGATGCATCCGGCAGGCAACAATTCTCTGGATGAACTATCATCGTGGTTGAACGATAAACTTCAGCAACGAAATGCTCCTGTTTCTATGGCGGTTGGACAGCCGATCGACATGGGGGATCCCAGGATTCGCGAGTGGACGCAGGGAGAAGTAGACCCTGTTTACTACTGGCTCCGTATGAGTCAGGTTCGTGCCTTTTTCAAGAAGGTAGTTATCAAGGTAAGCAGTTCGCTCTGGACTGTGATTCCGCATACACCGAATGACGACGAATGTAGAATATGAACCTGGACGAGAGCCAGATTACCTCATTGACAGAGGCCCAAGGGGAGACGAAATATATGGTCGACCTATTCAAGGCGTTCCTCAAGGATGACCCGGAGTGGCAAGAAACGCGTGCCACGTTAACCCCCGAATGGTGGAGAAAGTGGGAGGAAAGTCAAAAACCCAGTCAAAGACCCCGACAGTCCACCCGCTAGTCGCGATCTTTATCCATGTCAATGCTTGCTCAATAAATAGCGACAATCTTCCTATACCGATTACAGGAATCTAGTCAATCAACTTTTCGTGCCCACTTCCTCCCCGAAGGAGACGCTGTGGTATGACGAGGAGGAGGAAGCGGGGTCTTGGGAGGGACGACAACGTCGACCTTCTGGTGCCCCGCCTGTGCCCAGTCCTTTTCATGAAACACGCCAATTGGCGCGTTCGAGTACACCTCCTTACCATCTCTGCCCCAGTACATCCACATTTGTACTCCGAGTATGATGTTTAGAACAAGGGCAAGGGCAAACCCTGCGGTCACGATGACATCGCCAATCTCGGTGGCGGTAGTGAAGAGGCGCGCGAGGCAACCTGCAATCTGGGAGACCACGGCAAAAGTAGAAAGCTGGCCCGTCGATTGGGAACGAGCATTTTGTATGATTTGAGGGAGCTTTGAGAACAACGAGAGCGGGAGGGTGGCGACTTGGCAGAGTGCCAGGGTTTCCTTGGGCAAGGCGTAGAGAGTGACGGCAGAAGCGACAGTTCCTACGGCTGTAAGGGCGAGTCGAACCGCGGTGGTTTGCGTCTTGCGGAGTGGTGTTGAGGGCAAGTAGACGATCAAAAATGTAATGAGCGTGTTCTGGAGGGTTAGGAAGAAGTTCTCTCCATAGGTGGAAAAGGGGAAATCGTTTCTGTAGGAGTACGCTGTTGTGATGGCATACGCGAGAGTCTCGAGAATGTATGCGGGTAGGGAGATGCCGCGGGCAGACTGCGCGGACAGAACTTGGGCAGGATGAGTTTGTGATGGGAGGGATGAATGAAGGAGCGCTTACTGAGCATTAGCTGGGGCACCTTCATGATGGAGCCCCCGACGACGATGCCTAGGCCCAACCCCTTTGAGAGCGAGTACTTGAGACAGTCTACGTCGGCGAGGTTAAGGTTCTCGACCAGAGAAGAGTAGCATTTCTGAAGCACTGTTCGTCCATGACCTAGACTCAGTAGTGAAATGACTTGCCTCGCCGATGATTGCAGTTCCGAGGTCTGCAATGAACCAGGGGAGGTTTCTCGTTATTGTGGTCATTGGATGTGCGGTGGGTCGCCGGTCAGAACTGACTCTGTTCATACGCAACGTGGTGTCCCTGCTAGGGTGGCTGTGTCGATATAAGATCCTATCTACACTCGCAAAGAAAAAAAAAAAATGGCCGAGTACGATCTCTCAAAAACGATCATCCCCTACTTGGATCGCCATCTCGCGTTCCCACTGCTCGCCCATCTCGTAGAAACCTCGCTCTTTCCAATCGAGCAAGTCCAGGCCGCCCAGTATGAGCTCGCCAAGGGCACCAACATGGTCGACTATGCAATCAGTCTGTTCGAACAGCTCCACCCTGATGAGGAAATTCCTCAAGGTCTGTATCCTCCTGGGTCCAAGTCTGATCCTGCATCTCAATCAGCGACGCTCCAGAATTCTCTGGGAAGCGAGAAAAGGCTGTCTCGACAAACGAGCGGCTACAGCAGGAAGCCCAGGCCGTCCTGGATGTCATCGAAAACCCAGATGTCGCACAGGCACTTCGCCAGGATAAAAATCAAAACCTGCAGTATCTCAAAGACAATTACAACGTATGTTTTGCTCCATATTTCGGCCTCGTGACCTGCTCAGCGTCCCTTGACTCCAGGTCACGCTGGAACAAATCACTGCGCTCTACAATTTTGGCCAGTTCCAGTACACGTATGGAAACTACAGCGGCGCAGCAGACTACTTGTACCACTTCCGCGTGCTCTCCACCGACACTGAACTCAACACGTCCGCACACTGGGGAAAGCTCGCTTCAGATATCCTCACAGGAAAATGGGAAACTGCTCTCGAAGAGCTTAACACGCTTCGAGACGTTGTCGACTCCCGCTCACCGACATCTCTGTTGACGAGCCCTACCGAGTCTGCTGCCCTTGCCCAGTTGCACTCGCGGACGTGGCTCGTACACTGGTCGCTCTTTGTCTACTTCAACCACCCTCAAGGGCGCACGCTTCTTCTCGAGACCTTTCTCTCTCCCACGTATCTCAATACCATCCAAACTTCCTGTCCTTGGATTCTGCGATACATCGCCACCGCTGCGATCCTCTCCCGAAAATCCGCTACCGGAAACACGAGCGCCTCTTCGCGTGTACGGCATTCAATTCGGGAGATTGTCAAGGTTGTACAGACGGAAGAATATCAATATCAAGATCCGATCACTTCTTTCCTCAAAGAGCTCTACGTTGAATTCGATTTCGAAGCTGCCCAGCGGGAGCTGGCAGTTGCGGAGCGCGTCGTTGGCGACGACTTTTTCCTAGGAGAGTTTAAAGAGGAGTTCTTGGATAACGCACGTTACTTGATCAGCGAGGCATACTGCCGCATACATCAGCGTATCGACATCGGGTACGTGATCCTCGAGGGAATCGGCATACAACTGATGTTTGCTCCCGCAGGGATCTGTCGGAGAGACTTAATCTTACTAAGGAGGAAGGCGAAAAGTGGATCGTCAATCTCATCCGCGAGACTCGCATGGGCGCCGATGCAAAGATTGATCTAGAAAAGGTGAGTGTATGCGTCGATGCTGAGAAGCATATCATCATGCAAACGTCTGCCTAGAACGTAATCGAGATCCATCGTTCACCACTTCCGGTATACCAGTCGGTCATTGAGAAGACCCGTGGATTAGCTTTTCGTACCCAAGCTTTGGGGGCGGGAATGCTGCAACCTCGCCAGCAGAATCAATCACAGCCAGTTGAAGGGGCACGATGATAGCACGGAATTGATACATTGATTGTGTGATACACTGTAAGCCACCGATACAAAAGCTTTTGGTTCCTTGCTAGGGCAACGCGAGTGCGGTCTGAGGGTACTATTACTTCCAGCATCTAGCGATGATGTTGTGTCGAGGTAAACAAGACGAGGGGATATGAGACTCACAATATTTCGTACCCGCGAGTGGTGATGTGCTCGACCCCGCCATAGGCCACGTTACATCCACCCTAGAATACCGATTGATGAGTGTCAAGCCCATATCCAAAGGAAATGCTGACGAGGTGTTCGCCTGTTTTTCCGGGGACTCTCACTTCGTGCACGGTGGTGATGGCATGATACAGCCTCGCACCATTCTCCTCGTAGCCGCCCTGCACAGGCCGGCGGTAGGCAGGAATGCGACCCAGGCTAGTAGGCACCCACTCCATCGTGTCCGGATCGAACGGGAGGAGATCATAGCGGCCGTTGTGCTCGACCTCGGAGCCGCCATAGGGGACGCGACAGTGCGGGGTGAGATTGGGGACGATCTTGCATGGGTGCACCGAGTTGTTGAATACCGCGGAACCGAGGAAGACGGGGAAGTCGGTGCCGCCGGCGTCGTGGCAAGGGGGTTCTTTGGTGTAGGATGGACTGGGAATGGGGGAGCCGCCGTTGAGTGCGATGCGGTAGCCAGACGGGGGAGGTCGGGGCGGGGTGTAGGGAGGAGGAGGAGGAGGAGGGCCGCTGTCCTTGCTGTCCTTGCTGTCGTCGAACGTCATGTTGAGCAGAGTCTTCCTTTTCTCAGGCCGTAACCATGTTCAAGTTGATCCCGACCGTCTCCCGTCTCAGTCTAGTTACGCCACACGCTGATAACATGTTGTATGTATCAACACCACCGTACTCTGAACAAGTGCAATGGTGACCAGCTCCTTTTCCTTTCCTTTTCACTCCAAGCCGAACTGATGAGTCGTCCTGATCTCCAGGCCATTAAAACAGAACCCACCGACGATTTCATGATCCAGGAGGATACGAACACCATCTCTCGTGCAGCCCAACCCCAGCTTGGGCGACGCAGAGGACGAATCGAAGTTCTTCTGCCAACAAGGAGACAGCTGTATGGAGCCAACCCCTCCGCATCCGAGAATGCATCAAGCTTCATCGACTCAAAGAACCTTCTCAATCTCATCAAGAGGGAAGAAAATATTTCCGTCCCATATGTTCGAGCCATTACCTTCCTTCTCTCACCGCACATCAAATGACACTCCGTCTTGCAGACCAAGGTGGAGATCAAAAAAGAAGAAATGCTCTCCGAAGACGTCGTCAACCGCCGGCTGGCACTCGTCCCACCGTACAACGTCGAATTGGCGCCCATGATCAGGGACGTCACTACGACAAGGCAGTTCACCTCCAAGACATGGGGAGGGAACACACAAGAAACCTTTCCGAGCATACGGTCGGAAATGCTGGCCCGTCACGGACTGGACGATTTTATGTACCTGAACCTCTTCTTTAACCCACATGCGCCTCAGTGGCCTGGAGCACCAGGGCTATTCTTTGCATCTTCTGTGAATCCGAATGCCAGTGAATGGCCAACCATCGAGCGGGTATTGGTCAGGCTGAATGCAAACTGTTGGTTATACGTCGGGCAGTATCAATGCACGCCAACACTTTCGCTCACACCGGAGGAATGGAAATCTCAAGCACCCAGGGTAGGTACCCGTCCTTCAAGCTCATGGGCTGTTTTTACTTTTATATATATATATATTTCAGGTTAAAAAGACGTGGGCCAGCAAGGTCTCAACGCAAGGATGGGGCGGGGACATACGGGCGAAAATCGTCCTCCGAAAGAGGCTCGGCAGAGACCCTACCGCCAGAGAATTCCAAGACGCACTCCATACAAGAGAGAAATTCCACGCGACCCCAGAGGAGATTCATCAGGCGTTCGACCAGGGCCATGCCGTTTGTCGCTTCTTCTCCTGCTTGGTCGCTGGCGGTACTCACAGAGACGCTCTGGCAGTTTATCCAATCGTGGTGCATGAAATGCGTCGGCTACGACGAGAACTTTCAGCGCGAAATCGCAGCCGGGAGTGTGCTGTGAATTGATGTCGATGTTAATAAACACTCGCACAGCCCACATGTACATACAATTTGCTTTAGGACAGGCTATCGACTCACCGCTGGCCAAGCGTTGTAGGAAACCAGTCTGCGTGTACTCTGGAGCTTGGACACCTACTTTTCATTTGCCTACCAATTCTATATGACGGACATGACACTCAGGATCTTCCGAGTCATTACCGCACGCACGCGTCTATGGGAACGATCCAGGAAATGGATCTACAGTCAAGCTTGTTCGGTTCGTCACGAATTCACATCCTCAGGGACTATGAATTGTGTCGTAGCACGCGTACTCGAAACTGGCAAATCCGGTCCCATCCAAACTTATTTGCTTCCAAACATTGTCGTCCTCACCGACCCGCTGAACTGGAGGGCGGCGGCGGCAGTTCTTCTGTCCGCCACTCTGCAGAGTTCAACGATGGCAGATTTGCGACCCGTTTCTGACGGCGTGGCGTCTCCATAGGCGTCGGCGGTTCTGGTACGCTGGCTTGCTCGACAGCGCTCGGCTCCTGGACTGACATCGAAGAGAACTCGCGATAAAACGACCTCACAAGTCGCGTCAGACGAGGCCGGAAAACGATGAAAGGTGTCTACTTACTGTGCTTCCTGGCTGCGCGCGTGCCTCCAAATCCGACAGGCTTCTTGGAACCGTGCCAGAATGTTGGTTATGTTGTTGTAAAACTATCCGCGTTGTGAACGGTGGCGCGTCGGATCGACAGCATGTAGGCCTACCTTGAGTCCTTCCTCTAAATTGCGAGTGATTTCACGATATTTCGCGTAGGCGAGGTCGAGAGTCTGCAGTGCTTGTTCACGTTCCTTAACAGACGTATCCTCCTTTCGGGAGGATAGGAATTTCTCGTTTGTGGACTAGATGATGGTGATGTTACATGTGAGCGGTCAACGAGACGGTAAGACAAACCTTTATAGCATCCAGTAAACCTTCCTGTTTCTTCTGTCCCTCCACAAGACCTTGGATGAATCTGTCATATTTGGCAAGCTCTTCGTCTGAAACGTCGGTGAACATCGCTGGGGTGATCTCGACATCGCGATCAAATCTCCCTGCAGCTGTCACGATACGAGGCCTTATATCGTCAACCTCGCCGCGCCGTTGCGCCCTAGAGACGAGTTCGGCGCGACTGTGACGAATGTCGTCGAGTGATTCCAAGAGACCCCGCAGAGCACGAGCATGAACTTGAGTTTGACAGCCCGCACCCTGCGATTTCCCGACCGTCGGTACAGTAGAAGAAGGCACCAAGTTCTCCAACTCATCCTGAGCTAACGTGAGCGCAGTCTAACGACTCAACAGATATCCCTTTACCTCTTCCCGTGCCAGCTGCTGGATGGTCTTTTCCCATTGCCTCCATTTCTCACGAACGACCTCGTCACTCTTGGCAGCTGCCGTGAGAATACCCCTGTACCTTTCTTGTTTCTGCACGAGTTCTTGATTGGCTTCATATGAGGGCAGCCTTTTCATCGGAACCTCTTTCCGTGCCACTTCATCCTCGGATGCTTCACCGTCCAATACGTCCATCGCCTGAGGGTGACTCTGAGTATGCGGTGGGACGGGGAGAAAAAATTATGGCCAAACCTCGTCTAGCACTGCCAGAGCTCGCCGAGCTAAGAGCCCTACATGTTCCAAGTAACTCTCGATACGCTCGGGTCCTTGGTCAGATCTAACTTCTTCGGCCTTCTTCAGAAAACTCGGGGGAAGTCCAACGGGACGTTCCAGCGCTTCGAGTGAGGAGGGAAGGTTGAGAGAACGTAAAGTTCTGTATCTGCAGTCAGCAAAGAGATACAGGCAGAGATGCGGGCACGAACTGGTCAACCGCATTATCAAGCTCCTTTGCAAACTCGGTTATCCCTTCTTTAATAAGGGACTGTTTGTTATCATTGTATATGTCTAAGGACCTGATCGGATATCGAGGCTGGTGAGAATTAGGATCAACGTACTAACAGCTTCCCTAGCCCCCCAACCCAGCAATTCTCCGAAGAGGACGCGACCGCCATTCACCACCGATTTCGGATCCAACAAGTCAGGCAAGATGATGCTCTGAACCATGATGACGTCTTGGATCGGCGGAACAGCAGAGGATGAGGGGATATCCTTGTGGTAAATCAAATCATTATCACGCTCGGCACGCGCAAGGTTCTTCTGCAAGACGTCTAACAGGGACTTGACCCATGTCGGGATAATAAATGTTTGATTTGGTAGGAGTACAATACCTTGATATCCTGCACAGCTGCAGGAGAAACAGCGCCGCGTTTGGCCATGTTGTATCCTTGCTTTGCTTCTGTCTCTGCGTCAATCAGTCGCCGTAGCTCGTCACCATAGCTGCAAGAGGGTTAAGTTATCGTCATAAGAAAGGATTCGACGCGGACTTGTTCGCCTCGAGATCGTCTATGCTCTTTCTGTACTGTGCTGCTGCACGAAAATGGCGTTGCTTTGTTTCTAGATGAGGGATCCAGGTCTTGGCAGGGGATGAGAATGACGAGTCGAGTGGGAAGAAATCTGTTACCGATGGAAGTTTTTCGCGGACTTGAGGCGAAGTCGACCGCACGGGGTCCAAGGAAGCAGTGTACAGCGATGCGACACCAGCCGCCAGCTTTGCGATAAGACTATTCTTGTAATGGTCTACGAGATGAATAAGGAGAGGTATATCGACATGAAACACGTCGCACACCTGCGACTGCACGTTGCCAGGCACACTCTTGTGCCTGGGCAAGCATGAGGAATTCCAGACTGTGGATGAAAGAGGTGGTTAGATCGACAGGGGATTCTTCGGCGTCTGGCGGAATGATGAGTTTCGGCAATGCTGAAGTGCGGAGGAACGCGAACGTTCCGGCGGCGTTCTCGGGTCAAGGCTGAGACAGTGACGGGATGAGTGGGCTGGTGATGACGAACCTGATAGGCGAGGGTCGCTCGCTTTAGACCATCTGGGCTGGACCTGTCCTCGGAGGCAGCGAGCTGAGAGTAGAGGGCAGCGAGATTGAATAGAGTCGCGGCCCTTTCAAAGGTGAGACTGCGGAGCGTGACGGGGACGGACGACGATGGGGCAAAGACATGGGCATAAGAAAACTCGAGCCCAATCTAGCATGGGTGGATGAGAATACATCGGGGGGCAGTGGGTGGCACGAACGTCTGAGGGGAGTTTGATGAGCACGAACACGAGCTGGGCGTGATAGCTGGACGAGGTCAGACCGGGACTACGAACGAGCGAGACGGTGTGCGGACCTGATGAAGGCACTGACGGCGTCATTGCGGACATCGTGCGCGACGCAGGGCGCACGGAGAGCGTCCCATATGGCGATGTCGAGCTTGTATGCGTCTGGGTGGTCCTGGGTGTGGTCGTTCAAGTAGTCGCGTACGCGTGCGCGGATATTGGCGGGATAGGATTTTTTCAAAGGGAGATGGAGATGGTTTGGCATCTCGTCTTTGTCACGACACGCCACTCAGCCACTGGTTGGTTATTGTCCTCCTCCTCCTCGTCCCCGTCGTCGTGTAGACCCTTCTAATAACCCGCGCTCGGAACTTTTTCGTTCCAAACTCAACCCCGGGCGCTCTCTCTTCCCTATCTTACAATACAATGTCCTACGTCGACCAGTCCTCCGTCTCCGCCATGGGCAGGCGGCTCACCAACAGAAACAACAACCGCTACAGTGTAACCGCACTGTTTAGCATGGCTGCAGAGCAGGATGTCGAGGTCGAGGATGATTTGGCAAGAGGTCCGTCCCGCTTCATATTCATCCCCCCGTTCTTCATCGCCTGTGAGCAGCCCAGAAACGCCTGCGAGACCTCAAGGGCAAAATTTCTGTCCAGTCAAAGAAAAACTTTGTCCTTGAGCGGGACGTCCGTTACCTTGACTCTCGGATAGCTCTCCTCATCCAGAACCGCATGGCAGCAGACGAAGTGCGTCCACACTCTGCTTCTCCCTCACTTTCCACGTCTCATACACACACTAGCAACGTGAGGTCGAACGAACATTAGAAGACGTCGATCCGACCGAGGGTCATTATCCCGACGATCGCAAACTGCAGCAATATTCAAATCTATTTTTCCTCCTTCAATCTGAACCTCGCCACATCGCCAACCTCTGTCGACTCGTCAGCTTGTCCGAAATAGACACCCTTCTCCAGACCGTCATGTTCACTCTCTATGGAAACCAGTACGAGAGCCGCGAGGAGCATTTACTCCTCACCATGTTCCAGTCCGTACTGTCTGCCCAGTTCGAGACTGCCACAGAATTCGGTTCCCTATTGCGAGCCAACACTCCCGTCTCCCGCATGATGACCACTTACACTCGCCGAGGTCCTGGTCAAAGCTACCTCAAGGGTGTTCTAGCAGAGCGCATCAACAGTCTCATAGAACACAAGGATCTCAACCTTGAGATAAATCCCGTAAAGGTGATTTACTTCATTTTTTCTTCTGCGTTTCCCTCTTCGACAAACGCTCGATTAGGTTTATGAGCAAATGATTAATCAAATCGAGGAAGAGACCGGCACGCTACCTCCGAATCTTCCCCGTGGCGTTCCTCCCGAAGTTGCTGCCGAAAACGCTGATGTGCAAGCGATCATCGCACCTCGACTTACCATGTTAATGGAGATCGCCAACAGTTTCCTCGTCACCATCATCGAAAGTATGGAAAGTGTTCCCTACGGTATTCGATGGATTTGCAAACAGATCAGGAGTTTGACTCGCGTACGGTACCTTTACTTCTTTATCATTCCCACCTACTTGACGTAGCTTGACAGCGGAAATATCCAGAAGCCACAGATTACGCCATTTGCTCTCTTATAGGTGGCTTCTTCTTCCTGCGTTTTATCAACCCTGCAATTGTCACGCCCCAGGCGTACATGTTAGTCGATGGTGTACCTGCTAAGCATCCTCGGCGGACATTGACGCTAGTAAGCTATCGTTATTGTTGGGTATTCGTCCCGTGGATACCTCTTAACCTTGCGTTCTGTAGATAGCAAAAATGCTTCAGAACCTCGCAAATAAACCGTCTTATGCAAAAGAAGCGTACATGATCACGCTGAATCCGTTTGTTGAAAATAACAAAGCGCGGATCAACCAGTTCCTCAATAGTCTGTGCGAGGTTGGCGACTTCTACGACACACTGGAGGTATGTGATTCTTCATCACAACTCGGGCTTTTTGATGGCGTTTCCGCGCAGATGGATCAATATATGGCACTCTCCAAGAAGGATCTTATGATTCACATTACTATGAATGAGTTGTACAACACCCACGCATTGATCTTGCAGCATATCGAAACATTGGTGAGCAAGTTGATCAATGAATGAAACTTCTTGACTCGCCACCACACAGTCACCAAATGACAAGCAACATTTGCGTATTCTCACCGACGAACTCGGCGCTGCCCCGCCTCAGGTCCCTCGTAAAGAAAACCGCACTATTGAACTGAACTTGTACAGTCGCTGGGAGACTCCTGTTCAAGACCTCCACACAGCACTTATGGACTCTATCTCGCAGAGTGACATGCTATACATGGAAACCAAGTCCATTCTTGTCCAACTCATCCGTTCTATCCCCCATGCCGCTGAAAAGCGACCTTATAACCTTGGGGCGCTAGCGGAACGCGCGGCGACCACCAAGGATGCCACTCTCGTGCGCAAGGGCATCAAAGTCAAGGAGATGCTACGCGAGCTGGAGGAGGCGAAGGTCATTGACCAGGCAGACGGCTACAAGCTCATGCAAGAAGAGGTGGCCGCGGAACTTGTCCATTTGGGTAATCTCCGGGACAAGGTGCTGCTAGAGACCAAGTCACTAGAGGCCGTCTACAAAACGATTTGTGATCACAACAGTTACTTGCGGTCACAGCTCGAACAGTACAAGGCATACCTGCAGAACGTCCGCTTAACTGCTTCCAAGGATAAGGGAAGCACGACGGGTGTCGGCGTTGTCACTGTTGGGGGGAGAGAGAGGAAACCTTCGAGGTGTGCTGTTCTTGGTCCCTATCGGTTCACTCATGCACAGCTGGAGAAGGAAGGAATTATTGTTGAGAGCAACGTCCCGGACAATCGGTGAGTTCCTCGGTTTATGAATGTCATCGTCTAACTCTGGCCCTTTCCTTGTAGTCGCCCGAATATCTACTTTAATATTACATCACCGAGTCCTGGAACCTTCATTATCTCACTACATTACAAAGGACGAGAGAAAGCAATTCTTGAGATGGACCTGAAAATTGATGATCTGTTGGAGAAGGTATTTATCTGGCCTTCTTTCTGCCTGACGCAGTACTCAATGAAGCCAACAGCAAAAAGATAACAAGCATCTGCTAGACCTGGAGTATGTCCAACTGAACGTGCCAAAGGTTCTTGCTCTCCTGAAAAAGGTCTTCGCTAAACGGTGAA
>JBBPTC010000016.1:44224-54860 GCA_038093955.1 Boletus albobrunnescens
TAATCGAACATCATTAATTCATTACCGATGTCATGACGAAAGGGCCTGAGAGCAACTCGAACAGGACAATCGACCTCCACCCCGCCCGCTCTCGGCGCCAACTGGTTGGCAAGTAAAATTGCCGCATCAGCAAAGGTCTTCCTTCATCTGCTCACTGCTTTGCAACTTTGAAGCACGGGTGTTCGAATCTCGATAACCACTGAGATGTTGCGCTCGTTCTTGACATCTTCATTCATTCTTGTTTTTTTCCTGAGAATTTTAGCAAGTCCATCGACATCCCTGCCAGGTTTGCAAGTGGGCCAACTGGTATCAACTGCAGACAGTGTTCCTCCCAATGCCGATGGAATATCTCCTGTTTCATTGGCCGACGACGGGTAAGTGGTCATTCACCACCACATACCAGATTAACCACAGCTCATTCCTCCAAGTACATACTATACTGTCATTCAAGCAGGCCAAATCAGCTTTCGCGCCTCGATTGACACCGGGTCATCTGATCGTCCGTCAGAATTCTCTATACGCTCTCCCACTGCTGAAGCGAGTAACGTTTGATAGTCTGGCTGGTCTCGACGGCCTGTACCACGAAACCCTGCGCGGCGGTCCCGAAATACCCATTGTCATATGAGTCGCCGACATTCACTTCAGTCAACAACAACAAAACCGCATTCAACCTAAGTTATGCCGACGACACCAGTGAGTGTTCCTGCCGTCAGGTTGTCCAGGTATCGGATGACATCGTGTGTTCCTCAAGGCGCATCAGGATTTATTGCAAGGGAGTCCATCAAAGTCTCTAATGTCACGGTGCCCAGTCAAGCTTTTGGTGAGCATGCCGATTCATCGTGGCATTCCTATGACCAACCGTATCATTGTCAAATCCCCTAGGTGTGGTGACAAACTCAAATGTCACATTCGCTGATGATGTGAGCGGCGTCCTCGGGCTGGGGTTTCCTCGACTGTCAGAAATTTACGCAGCTACCCCCAATGGTGCGTGTTTCATATGTGGGATCGCCGCTGCTTCTGAACTTGAGCGTACTATAGCCCCACCGTTCTTTGCAAGCCTGTCTCAACAAGGCATACTCGACTACCCCATATTTGGACTGAGCTTGACACGAAACTCCACTGGAACGCTAGCGTTAGGTGAGGGTGCTTTGTCATAACAACCCGCAGGTTTCGTAAGTCCACTGACGACTTCCAGGTGCTATCGATGTTTCGGTTGTACAGAACATGAGCAATATTGTCTGGAATGAAGTAGTACCCGTTTCTCCTGTAGGGACACAGACGAATACCTCAGGTTATATGTATTGGGCCATTCATATGACGGGGTTTGCGGTATGTGGCATGTGAAACGGTACTCGTTGGGGACCTCAGCCTTCTGGTAGGTCAATGGGAGTGCATTGACACCCATACCCACGTATCCAGGACCAACTGGCAATTCCTCGATTGCACTTTTGGATGTGTAAGTCTATCGGATCAGATTACGTGCTTGTATGCTGAGGGTGAATCTACGTAGAGGAACCCCTGGACTGTATGGTCCCTACCAAGACGTGAGTACTCTGAAATAGGGGTACGTCACCGAATTTACCCCTGCTTTGCAGGTTAGGCGGCTGTATGCACTCTTTCCCGACAGTCGGCTTGTACACGAGAGTGGGTGAAGACCGCTGGACACTCCGACGGTTGACTGAATAACTCCCAGGTGGGCAATGGGCAATCCCTTGCTCCTCGTCTGCAACCTTGACGTTTAGTTTTGGGTATGCGACAGCTACATTGTATATCTTCCCACTGACGGATGAAGCAGAGATGGGACTGCGTTTGTTCTTCAACCTACCGACTATATAATCGGTCCGACGGCGGGGGATCCTAACCTATGTTTGTCTTGGCCCAAAGCCTCGCCACCCAGCGCAGATGGCATTGACTGGCAGCTTGGTAGGAATGTCCACTGCTCCTTGTAAAATTTCTTTCTAACGATTTCCAGGAACATCGTTTTTACGCAGTGTATACTCTGTCTGGAGGTGTGTCAATCTCGCTTCTCATGTTCACATCCTCACCGGCACAGCTTTGGCATCGATTACGTGCAACCACCGATGATTGGCTTGTACGCTCTCACAAACTCTTCGACGCCTGTCGAGTCCCCTGCTGTCGTCTCCTCGTACTTCTCTTCTGTGTCTGCCACTTTGGCAACCACGCTACCCAACTACCTCTTACCGACTCCGACGTATACGACGCCACCCTACACCTTCAACACATCTATTGCCGCGATTTTGGGTGAAATCGTTGACTCGGAACTTGCGAGTAGCACATACCTGCCTTTGGTTGCTTCACCCGCGATAGGTGCAACTGGGCTTCCGGTGGTTTTCGATCAATATACCCTCATTGCAACCAAAGCAGATGGAGAGATTGTAACGTCCATATACCACCTCACAGAACCCTCTGTCGTTCTCGGAGAACCTCCAGGATGGAGCGGTGCTGGGACATTACGATCGTCGGTCGTTGTGCTCGGCACCTCACTCATCATGGCTGTGTGCGCAGGCATATGGATACTCTAACAGACGTTTATTGCCTGTTTGTTGCTAAGTTATCGAGACTGATGAACCTGCTTGGATAACGCTGTCGTTTTCTCCGGGGTAGTGCATATTACTTTACTCTTTTTGGATGGACCTACCGAGTTCGTAGCAGTGTCGAACCGCTATAATTGTACAACTCTGAACGATCGTGTACTGTTCACCGCTTCCATGCAGGCTTTGCGCACAGTACCAGCCGCAGAGATAGGTGGTGTTTGGTACTAAGAAACGGGGTTCTCTTCAAAACTGTATTTAGCCGATGCCTACCCAGTCAGTGCAAGTGACCGCGTGCACTTTTGCGGTGTGGCCGCGACGCCGTCAGAGTGTCCGAATTGTCAAGCAATGGCCATAAGCCCAAGTGTACCCAGTCAGAACCAGCCTTAGCCTGCTTACAGTTCTGAACATTTGAATGAAGAAACGCTGAGATGCGACATAACCCAGAGTATAGTAATGGTGAGCCTTTTCTCCGTCTTTTCGGGCTGTGCGCGGATGTTCTTATTCCTCATCGCGCCATTCTGAGATCCCTTTTTTTTTTTTTCTCTCCCACGTTTCCACCGTATGAATTCCGGGACTGGCTCAGATCTCAGAATCTATGCCAGACCGTGCGTTGGCCAGGTCAGAAGGGAAGGCCTCCCCGCTTCTCGACCGCGGCTGGCCCCTTAAAAGGCTGAACCCAGACTCAAGCTTAGTTAGCAGGCCCAGGAACAACGTTCGAGACGTTCTTCGTACATACTGGGCCCGATCACTCGGTCTCTGCTGACGCACACAGAACTCTAGACTTGGTATGTACGCGTTATTTCCGACCTATGTAGGGGGCCTAGAACCAGCCGTGTTTGTCACGCCGTTTGCTAGATCACGGGCTATCTGGGAGCCAAGCGAAGCCTTAAGGCACATCAGGACGGGTTTGAGAACATATCGGTGTCTGGGTAGAATACAAATACAAGCCCTCCTCTAGCGCCTCTCTTCTAACTGCATCCCCCAGCCTTTACTGCACGATGCCTGGCCAGCGTCTCGCTCAGTCTAACCCACCCGCTGACCCGTCCCATCTCCCCACTTCTGTACTCGAGTATGGTGTCCGAACCCACACTACCTCCCACATCACTACCATCGAACTCACCGCCCTCGACAAGTTTAAGCGGGCTGCGAATTACATCACGGCTGGTAATTAGCCCTATGCAGTTATGAACTACGCTAAGTCCCCGCCGTAGCCATGATTTTCTTGAGAGACAATGTTCTCCTCGAGAGGACGCTTACCTCGAACGATATCAAACCTCGCTTGCTTGGCCACTGGGGAACATGTCCGGGCCTCGTCCTCGTATATGCCCATCTCAATCGCATCATCAAAAAGACCGACATCGACGCACTCCTTGTCGTAGGACCAGGTTAGTCTGCTCTTTGGTAGTCAGTGCATTGATATTTTCCTCACCGCTAATTCAGGCCACGGGGCACCTGCCATTCTCTCTTGCCTTTGGTTGGAGGAAGCTCTCGCATGCTTCTGGCCACGTTATTCTCGTGATAGGGCTGGGCTGACGAGGCTCATCACGAAATTCAGTACTCCGGGAGGATTCCCGAGGTGAGTTCTGCTTGGCGCCCGTTAAATGAAGCTGACGATTATTCAGTCATATCAATGCCGAGACGCCTGGGTGTATCCACGAAGGTGGAGAATTGGGATACGCTCTCAGTGTGTCGTTTGGTGCCGTCATGGATAACCCGCACCTCGTTACCGTTTGTGTTGTTGGAGATGGAGAAGCAGAGACCGGCCCCACTGCGACAGCTTGGCATGGGTACAAGTATATCGATCCGGCAGAGTCCGGTGCTGTGCTCCCTATTCTGCATCTCAATGGATTCAAGATTTCAGAACGCACCATCTTTGGATGCATGGACGACAAGGAGTTGATTGCGTTGTTCAGGTTTGCATCCCATCACTCCTGCATTTGTCGCAAGTTCACGAATGTCTCTCCAGTGGCTATGGCTACCGAGTTTGCATCGTTGACGACTTGCAAAACATCGATAGGGATCTCTCCGGGGCTATGGAATGGGCACTTGAGGAGATATCCCGTATTCAGCATGCAGCACGCTCGGGGGAACCCATTGTCAAGCCTCGCTGGCCAATGCTGATCTTACGAACCCCGAAGGGCTGGTCATGTCCCAAAGAGCTACACGGGGAGTTCATAGAGGGATCATTCCGTTCACACCAAGTACCACTCCCCGAAGCTAAGACGTCAGAGGAAGAGCTCAAGTTACTGCAAGACTGGCTGTCTAGCTATCATCCCGAGGAGCTTTTCATTGGTCATAGCACGCCGAGCGAGATCGAGGGTGCACCACTGAGTGAGGTCACGGAAATTATCCCTGCTGTCAAGGAGAAGAGGCTAGGGTTCAGGAAGGAGGCTTACGCGGCATTCGAGCCGCTTGTAATCCCTGATTGGATGCCATTGGGTGTTCAGGGGGGTCGGGAGGCAAGCTGCATGAAAACAGTTGGAAGCTTCCTTAGCGAGGTGATCAAACAGTGAGTATTGTCTATACTGCATTCCGTTATTGAAGTTAACTTCTGTTTTTCAGCAATCCATCCGCGTTCAGGATTTTCTCCCCTGACGAATTAGTCTCGAACAAGCTCGATGCTGTGTTCGACGTGACCGGGAGAAACTTCCAGTGGGACGTTGCTTCTCGTGCTCAGGGAGGGCGAGTTGTTGAAATCCTCTCCGAACACACGTGTCAGGGTATGCTCCAAGGATATACGCTCACAGGAAGGACGGCCCTTTTCCCGACGTACGAAGCATTCCTAGGTATCATCCACACCATGATGGTACAGTACAGCAAGTTCGTGAAGATGGTTTGTACTGTCTGTTCGCTTTCTGCAGTGCATGAATAACATACGATTAGGCTCACGAGACTGATTGGCGTCACGACATTGGCTCTGTCAACTTCCTCGAGACTTCTACCTGGGCTAGACAGGAGCACAATGGTTTCTCGCACCAGAACCCTTCGTTCATCGGTGCGCTCCTCGACCTGAAACCGAAACTGGCACGAGTTTATCTCCCACCTGATGCGAATTGCTTCCTTTCTACTATGGCACACTGTCTGAGGTCCAAGAACTACATCAATCTCATGGTCGGTAGTAAGCAACCAACCACAGTATGGCTGAGTCCGGAAGAGGCGAACCGTGTATGATTTTTTGATTATCTTGGACCGACGTACAACTGAGTATTTTGAAGCATTGCGTAGCTGGCGCTTCGGTTTGGAAATTTGCGAGCACTGAGGAGGGAGTGAACCCAGACGTGTAAGATAATACTTTTGCATTTTCAGTATGCTTCTAACAAATGGCTCAGCGTCCTTGTTGGCATCGGCACAGAGGTCACGTTCGAAGTTATTGCAGCAGCAGCTCTGCTATACAAATTGATCCCTGCCCTGCGGGTCCGCGTCGTGAATGTGACGGATCTGATGATTCTCGGTCCGTGGGGGAGTCATCCTCACGCTCTTAGCAATGAAGACTTTAATTCCCTCTTTACACCGGATAGACCTGTTATCGTGAATTATCACAGCTATCCAATCGAGGTAAGGGGTTTGTTGTATGGCCGGCCAAACCTCGATAGGATATCAATTGGGGGGTTAGTTTTCACACCTTTTTGGTAGTTTCGTGTTTAATGACGACAAACAGGTATCGAGAAGAAGGGACCACGACGTCTCCCTTTGATGTTCGTCTTGTTAAATTTGCTGTATCGGTTCGTACTGACTCGACATGTGTTAGATGATGCTGTGCAACCACGTTTCGAGATACGACGTGGCTGCAGCTGCTGTTCGTGCCGGAGCATTCCATAATGCGACGGTCGCAGTCGTGGCCCATGAACTGGCGAGTTATATCATGCACCTCGCAGAGACAGACAGAAAATACATTTACCGCGAAGGGCGAGGTAAGCCCACGTTAAAATCCATGTTGCGCAACTGTGAAATGACTCTCCATCAGACCCTGATGGCACTTTTGACACTCCCGTTTTTGAAAAGAAGTGACTGAGCATCCGTACCGTTGGTATCGCCAATCTGTAAGAATAACTGTAGTTCTAGCAAGTGTAATATTTGTCCCAAGGATGATAATCGCTAGAGGCATGTAAAAAAACCGACAGGCCTGGGACTCGAACCCAGAATCTCTAGCGCCGGAAACTAGCGCGTTACCATTACGCCAACCCGCCTTTCACAGCAAGGTAAAATTGAGTTCACATGACACATGACCTTCATGATCGGCAATTGCGACTTTTGCAAAGGTGGCGGTCTCCGCGAGAGCCTTTTGCTTTTAACCCGCATCATTCACATGATTCAGGTATCCTCAATTTTCGGTTTTAACACGACACCATACAAGTTCACCACGCGATGGCAGCGAGTCCTGAGCTGTTACGTCAAAATTATCCAATGCTTTACCGTGACCGAGAGCAGTCGAAACCTCCGCTTAAAGACAATTATACGTGACCAACCTTAACGTGGGGCTCGGGCTCGGTGGATCTCGCTATGACGCGGGCCATGTATGGGTTGGAGCGAAATACACGTTTAGGGATGTGTCATCTTATCTCCTCGAGCTCTTTCGATTACATATCCTCGGGGTTGGCAAGTTTTGCAGTTCCAATATCTCCGTCTTGTCTCGGCCGTCGCATGAGCCCCCCTCCTGCCATATTTACTTGACTAACCGGCCGTTTTCGTGCCACTGCTTGCCTCACTGCTCGGCTGTCGTGTTGCACCTCGGGCATCGTCTCGGTGAGTCCACCTTGCGAAATTCAGAGATGGGACCAACGTCCTCGAAGCCATCCACATTCTGAAGTGAAATGTGCTCCAGGTCTGTCATCCTTGTGTGTGTACATGCCAAGCGATGATGGAGAACGTGACGACATGCTCAGTGATCGCATGTCGCCCAACGTGAGCACCGCCTCGCGCATATTCGATGAAGCACGCACTGCTGGAAATGGCCGACTGCTGGCATGCCATATCGCAGATTTCGGGGGGACCACCTTCGTTTGAGGGTTCACGGCGCGCCTGCTTGGCACAAGTCACATGATGGGCCCAGGCCATTATCGTGCTCTGGAGAGCACACGGTACGTCGGCTGGGTTTCCCTTGTGTCCTGAAATACGCTCGACAGACACTGAGTGTCCACACCGCTGCTGCCGGTGAAGCACGGCCAGGTCAACTCGCCCGTCTTGCAGCCAGGGAGTGAGGACGAAGGCGAAAACCGATTTCGGTGTCCACGTTCACTCCCCAAAGGCAAGGCATCTTCTGTCAAGCACTGAGTGAGGCATGGGATGGGACGAGTGTACATCGTGCTTCTTGATTCTCATTCTATTTAATTGAAGACGTGGTCTTGTCTTGCGCCAACGAGCACGTCCCGGAGACCGTTGCAAAGAAGGTGCGGGAAGATGCTGTTTTCTTCTGTCGTTCTTCTGTGTGCACTGTCTTAAGAACTATTCCTTGTGGTATTGTGCATCACACTTGCTTCGACGTCAGGGGCTCATTTCAACGCCGTACCTACCGCGGGACGGCGTGAACTGAGCAGCGGAAATAACCAAGAACGCCCGAGTATGTATAGAACGAAGCAGAGTCGCGAAGTGTCGGCGGTAAAATGGTATTATCGTACATCATCAAAGAGACCGAGCAGGTATGAATGTACAGACTTGGAGGTAAGATAAACTTAATGGCAAGGCTATGATTCATCTACTTCTTTGGTCGCCTCTTGACTTCCTCTTCCTTGCATGCATGTAACATGAGTTTGTTTGGATGACCCGGGGTCATCCCACTGTGACCCTTTGACCAATCGTAGGAGATGGCATATGCGAAGATCGTCCCATTGCGGTTGAACGTCGTGGCGCTGATCGGACCTGGTGCAGCCTCAAACGCTGCACAACACAACGATGAGAACAGGTTCAAATAACGCATTGCAACGTACTCTTTAGCCGCGTACGTGCGTCCTTATCCCAGAAATGAATGGTCCCATCGGACCCTGTTCAAACCAGCATGAGTGAAAACACGTTGCCGCGAGTAGGTGAAGCTCACCGCAAGTAGAGAAAGTTCCGTGGACAGGGTGGAACGTGATGTCATTCACAGCATACACTAATGACTGATCTTTTGCATTTGGGGTCTGATCTCTGCGGTGACATTTAAAAGAAAAATTATTCCTGCGGCGAACGTCAGAACCTTGGCGCTAAATGGACCCGGCATGGTCTCACGTGCTGTCCTTGTCCTCGACGTATCTGTATGAACGAATTGGCCACGCGAAAAGTTCACCTGGGAGGGACGTACTGTATTGCCACACGACCTTCAATACTGCCAACCGCGAAGCCACTACTCGGGGAGTTGGTGAAGCAAGTCACTACACGGGTCTGCCACTTCAAGGGGGACGTTATGGTCTGCATATGGGTAACATTAATTGGCGCAGTCAGAAGGGTGACATCATATGCCGACCTTGTATGCTGTGGATGGATTTGTCAAATTGTAAATTTGAATATGACGCTCTGCAGTGCCAACGACCAGGAGAGGATATTGGACGTCCATAGTGTAGCAACGTTCCGGTAATTGCACTGTGGCAACAGGGCTGGCGGAACGAAGGTCCCAGTACTATGCACGGATGAAAATAAAAATGTCGAGTTAGCACGCCAGGCTCGCGATCGATCGTGGTGTGGTCGGACCTTGAGTGTCTTGTCCCAACTGCCGGTGGCCAGAATGCCGCCTTGTGGTGTTTCTATCCATTTGACGACTTTTATTGGCGCATCATGCTGCGCGACTTGCGTTGTTTGTCCATTTGTGATATCGAACATGCGTGCTGCGTTGTCTGCACCGCCAGATATGACTTTATTCCCGTCCTTTAGGGTGACTGAGATGATTTCGAATGATCGGCGTCATATAGGCCCACCTTGTTCCAGCAGACGCTGAGCACTGGTCCCTGATGGACGTACATGGCCTTTCCCTGTGTCTGTCCGCCTGCGCCAACCTCATAGAGACGGACCTGGGACACGCGTCAATGTGGCTGGCGAGATACGAAGGAAATGCAAGGTACATTGTTGTCCCAGCTGCCCACGGCGAGATAGTCGGCGGCAGAGGAAAACGCGAGTGAGGATATGGAGTCCGATGGGGGCTCTGGTACCTCGATGTCCTTGTCGGGCGTGGCAGCGGGCGTGGTGGACGCGGCCGCCGAGCCAAAGAAAGACATGGTGGTAGTGTGAGTCTAGGAGACAAACGCTCGCATTCTTCTCACGCCACTTGAGGTAACCGGTTGGATACGCCGAGCTCTAAATTCGCGCTGCTACCGCATGCAACACAGCACAGCGTGAACCACACACGGCGCCCGCTAACGTCCACCTCGCTGTTCGAGTGCCGTGCGTGCAATCCAAGAGACGCAAATGTCATGAGGAATCCTCGAGGCCTCACAGGTTGACGTGTATGTGTGTGTATTATCATCACGATTAGTAGATGTACCTAAAATCAATCTATGCGTGAAAACAATGCCAAAAGCTCATAGTGTTTTCTCCTTTGAAATGTCTAGCAGTGGGTCAAGCTGTGATTCTGGCTGGCGGTACGAACCACCCGCACGATCCGCCCACGTGAAGTACTGTTGATAGGAGATTAGCGGTCAAACTATCGTTATCAAGAAAGAGGCTGTGGGTACCTGACCGTAATTAACAGTAAAATAAAGATGGTGCAGCGTGTGGTGTGCGGGACCGTTGATGACGTGTTCAAGCGGATGGCCGGTAATCATATCGGAATCATGTATCTATGCAGGCAAATGCGTTAGATGAAACGTCTATAGTGCAGAAGAAGCATCATACCAATATACTCCAAAAGTTGACAAATACGAACAGACCCAAATACAACCATCGGTGAAGGGGGAACAGGAATATAAAGAGATGGTACGGCACGGACTGAAAATATCCGTCCACAGGATGGAATGCATGGGATGCGAAAGGGGTCGGTACTGAAGCAAAGTAACTCAACCGACGACGAAACGAAAGAACCGGCACCTACTTATCCACTTGTGATGAGGCTTGTGCAATGTCTTGTATAACATGGGATGATGCAGGGTACGATGGACCCAGTATATGAGATAGTC
>JBBPTC010000017.1:63622-78484 GCA_038093955.1 Boletus albobrunnescens
GTCAGCTCTATTTCCTGCATTTGCGTATCGACTAGATAAACAAGAGCAATAAATGTTTCCAGGCGTCCCCGCGAATCACGGTGATGGTTTCCAGACGAACCTGCAATCCAAGTTTGTTCGATGAAAAACAATGACGCAAGAGCCGAGACTCTTGCTTTGACACCGTCACACATGTTGACGGACAGAGATGACACAATGACGGCGGATCAGCTCGTGCCGCCCCTCCAAGAACGAGACCAACTGGACCAAGGACCTTGAGAACAGAGCTGCAATCACTCTATTCAGATAGTGTGCAATTAGCATGAAGACCTCGTGCCATCTCAATGAACCTAAAGTGTCACAAGGTAAAATCATGAGGCCACGTTCAACTACGACTGCAAAATTCGCGTGAACGACTCATGCATGTCACCCACCTTCGTGCCCGGGATGTCGTCGAGAGCTTGACACTAGTGCACCTTGGGATCTACAGACAAGGTCGTCCGTGTGGTTTACAGAGCTGCATCAGACCCAAAAGAGCGTCACGATATTAATCGTCACGACACGGTTTTGCAGCATCGGAGCCCTCGTCTTCGAGCTCAAGCAAACTGCCAATCGAACTACGATGAGTTATTTGAGACCATCAGTACTCACTAATAACCTCACTAACATTATTTTTAATTTCTTTTACTAATTTCTTTAATTTGATTGTGGTCCAAGTGCGGCCCCGCAGTGACAACCGCTACGTCACACGAAACATCCGCCCATCAGTCCATCATACCCGCAACCCAGTGGCAATTCGCTCGCAGTCCAGACTCAAACGTTTGCTTGCTTACGACAATGGCGCCTTGGCAGGTCTTGTGTGCACACGTCCATGGAGTCGCTCGCTCCAACCCGTCCACATGTTCTGTAGTGGAGCAGAAACACCTTGAGGACTTTTTTGGATGCTGTCGGGGGAAAAGCTCCAATCTATGATGTCTTTCCTGGTGACGACGTTCCGAGTTTCAGCGCAAACGTAAATGTGTCTCTTACGGGGAAACAGAGAAGAGGCGACAGGTACGCTGGATCATTGCATACCTCCGACGACTCATCCGTTGAAGGCAATGTCAAAAACCCTATCGAGGAAAAGCAGACTCGTTCGTCTACCAGGGCCGAAGGTACTTGGGATTGAACGGTCATCACGGACGACCATCGCTCTGGGATAACCTGTGCTTCCCGGTTCGTGATGGTGATTTACGTATACATATGATTCGGGCCAAGTCATCACTCAGCAGCCTGCGGAACATGTTTCAGCGTTTTTGACAGGAGGAACCGTCCGACGCGTCTATCGCGATATTGGTTGACCCCAGGATTGCGCCTCTACGTGACTATAGCGGCATCCAGTTACGTGGAAACCATGCTGCGGTGGTCTTCCGACGATGGCCGACCTATACGGACTCGACCGCTCAATCAGAGCAGGTTCCAAAATATCGGCTCACATCCTTGACCCACGACATAAAGGAATTTCGATCATCTCACCCTATCATTATGATGCATATTTGATGGGCCACCCTTCGATCCAAAACCGGTGCGTCAAGGGGGCCCTTTGCACAACGAGTTTTTTGTGTGATGTCTCTCGCCTCGCCACTCGCCTCGCCGACATGTCAATCCCTCATGACACCCTTTACCCGTCCTCGCGCGGCAAACGAGCTGTCACAGTGCTTCGCCAGACCGGGCTGACCGGGCTCAGAACATGCCAGCGCATACGAATTTGGTCCACTTCATCTCGTCTGAGCGAACAGAAGCAAATATGAATATGTACAGCAATCCGTCCGTCGACGAAAAGCGGAACCCGATTTCGGAGCATCCGGGAATGAATGAAGGGGCAGATTTCTGCCTGGGCCGCATCCATGCCGCAACGTTGGTGCGCACATGCATACATACATACATGTGCAGGTTGCCAGTCGTTTGGAACCGAACTAGGCTCTGTTTCATTTTTTTCCGCCACGCTTCTTGATCGCGCGCGGCTCTGTCCGTGGCGCGTGAAGGCCAAGCCACGTCTCGAAGGATTTCGGTAGGGGGGGCGTTTGGACGGGCGACTTGCTCAGTAAGAGAGAGTCATGCCCTGAGACTGGGCACCGGCCTCTAGGTTGGGTTCCCGAGACGCCATCGGTCGAAACGACTTACCCGGACTCGAGTTTCCCATCTGCGAGCGTATGCCAGACCGCTCCCAACCCCAAAGCGTAGTAGACGATGTTGACCCCTTTTGAGGCGTCATGAAGACATGCTTACAGCACCTCCCCCCCCTGTCATGATGCGCCGCAATCCCCGTACATGACGGTAAGCCATCGAAGAGACCATACGGATGATGTGGCCATGAACCATTTGATATCTCATTCTGGTGAAGAAGCTCTGCCACGGGTGCGATCACCGCCAGATGGTGCGATATAACCGTGGAACCCGCAATGGAGCGTTAACGTTGAGTGTTGGAACCACTGCAAGTCGCGACCGCGTGATACCGAGATTTGTCAAACCCGAGCTCGTTACTGCATCGATATGTAATCGATCGACCCGTCGAGAACTTGCTTGCAAACATCAGAAACACAACAGTTGGCGAGATAAGGACAACAAAAAAAAGTCTTGGGCTCCTACTGGTACATATTCCTTTTGATAACATAAGGATTATCTTGGTCGTCGTGAGGACAGCAAAGAGCGTCTAAGTATTAGTTCAAATATCTCTCGAAGAGCAAGGGTGAACAAAGGGGTCGCAGTAAGGCTATAACATCGTAAGTAGTCCAGCGAGTTTGTGAATGAGCCAATGACGTTAAAAGATTGGAGGGGTAAAAGACAAGCAAATTCATCGTGACTCCTCTTTAACGCCAAGTCCATGGGCATCCATACTCCGCGTGGTCGGCGAAGGTCGGCGGCTCTCGAGCGCAGCGGAATCTGCGCGGGGTCGCTTGCGTGACGAAGGAGACATGAGTCCTGTGCCATTCGTCATGCCCTCATCCATGTTTCCACCACGCTCTGAAGAGGTATACACGTCTCGGTCGCGCTCCCATGATAATGCATCTCTTCCATTGGCAGGCGGGAGCGTCATATGGAGTTGTTGTCCGCCGGACTGTGGCGCACTGTGAGACAGAAAGTCGAGCCAGCTCGTGTCTCTAGAATGTCCTATAGATCTTTAAGTTGCGTAGCGATGAGACATGGGGAGGAGTTACTCACCTGATTCCTGCTGCGGTGGTGGCGGGGCTTGCGGTTGTTGTTGCGACGAAGCATGCGAGGGCCAGTCTAGCGGACCGAATTGCGATTGCTGTGTTGGTGGTGGCCGATGATCGTCCCCATTGTCCAAAAACGCAGAAAGCAAGTCTGGGGACTGTTGGGAGCGTGAGTTAGAACCATTTGGTGTTTGTCCAGGCGGTAGATTATGTCGCATTAGCTGGTGATACATTCCGTGTAACTGGGAATCCTGGTGGTGAGGGTATCGTTGATTGTATCCGGCAGTCCGTGATATAGAGGCCCCTCTTGAGGGTGATGGAAAGTCAAAGGACGAAGAAGGGAGAAACGGTTGCTGCGGAGTGGGGGTAGTGACGCCTAGGTAATTGTATGGCATTTGATGTGAGTTCTGACCATTTTGCCGATAGTTGTTAGATGGGTGGGCGGAGGTAGGCGGAGGGAGGTAGCCGTTATACATGGAATCATCGGGAGTAAGCTTGGGGTTACCTCCTGCGCTGGCATTGGGGGCTAGACGGAGCTTCTTTTGAGAGCTAATTTGATTGTCGATAGGGAGTAACCGACCGGTAGAGGTATGTCGTTCCGTTGAGACAGGAAGCGAAGAGCCGACAGTTGCGGGTGGCAGTTGTGTAGAGTGGTGAAGCGGCATTGGTGGTTGGGGAATGGTCATAGGCCGATGGAGCGGATAATCGTTCATCTGCAGGGGGATGAGGATGAGTATCTGACGGGTTATGCAACAAGTTGGGCACAAACATCAACGTTCAATTTCAGGTCCCCACCCGAGGGGGGAGCAATTTTGGCGTTGTTACCAAATTCTTGTTTCAGCTTGGCATCCATACGCTTTCTGTTCGGACTTCGTGTGGTGAAATCGGGGTCGTCGTCGTCTGCACCGTCATCGTCGCCATCGCCAGTGTCGTCGATCTTGGCATTGGCATTGTTAGCAAAGTCCTGAGGAGTGCGCATGTCCTTTTCACCGTCATACTGGTGGAAAGCGGATGAACGTCGGGCGTTTCTCAAGCGACGAAAGGTGACGTACTCTGACATGGCGTTGTACGATGTCGTGAATGTCACCGGAGCAATATTGATAAAGTTTCAAATGATGGCCTGCACGTTCCTCTGGAGACACGGAATGAGGCGAGCACGAGGGGAAAGAATAGGACGAACCAAATATGATGACGGCCACATCGACTGAGCAAAGGACACCGAGCTCGTACGCCTTCTTGAAGAGACCATTCTTGCGCTATGGATCGATGACGAACAAGTAATAATAATAAGTGCCAAGCCGGGAGAAAACAAAAATAGCCGAAATGCTACCTTTAAAAAAGTGACTGAGCGGTTACGCTCGTGCTATGTATAAGAAATTGTTAGCGATTGGGAGTCAAAGATGGAAAAGGGAGGAGTGCAGTAAAATTGGAGATGATGGGGTAGGAAGCATGGAAGGGGACGTACTGTAATGGGCTGAATTTCGATCTTTCTCCTACCCATTTCTCGAGAGGGAAGTGCGCAAGGGGGGCAAGAGAGAGATGATGGGAGTACGTGTCAAAGAGAAGGCGACGAGCAGTATGGATGGGAGCCTTTTGGGTGGGGGTCTTTGAAGCTTGTATCTTTCCACTGGCAGCATGTAATTCCGCGCCCGGGTGCCGAGTGCAACAACTGCAAACGGCGCTCATCAGATTTCACTCACAGATCCGGGTTTCCAGATCGCGAACACCCACCCATTCCGGATCAGCCCCGGATTCGCCCGTAATTCCCATTCTGAGAAAGAAGAACGACCCCTGTGAATTACGAGGTCACCTTACCTTCCCAACTAGGAAAGCGACCTTGCACAGGGTCGGCCAATCAGATTGAATGTCTCATCTCGTTCCCACTGTGGTTTCCGCATCGCTTCTCCGCAGCAATGGCACACTCAACCCAGCGAGTACTCGACTCCGGTGTCATCCCAACCACGAGACGCTCCTCGCGGACATTCATGATTTAATACTCGACACCACCAATCCCACTTTTCTCATCTCCATGTACTCCTCGGGTCATCCATTTCACACCCCTTGTCATCACGAACCCTTCCAAACCATCCCTCTCCGCTGACTCATCATCAAGGAATTACGGGCTTCCGTGTTTACTTGCGTTCATAGTCGTCGCGGCTGTGATTAATCAGATCAAACAGACATCTTTGCATACTAATCAGAAATTTCCGGCTCTGGCTATGTTTTCTCCTCGTCGCTCATGACAATGATTTTTTTTTTTCCACCATCCCTCTCCTTGCCGAGGCTTCATCAGGCGGCATCTTCCAATTCAACTCGTGGCCTTTCAAGTTCCTGGAATCATTTTCTCCGGCATCCAAACTCCAATCGGCCGCCACACGTCGTGCCTGATCGAATGGCAGTTCTAAGCGACGTCAAAGATCGCTCGGGACAACTTGTGAACCTCAAATTTATCTCAGTACGCCAAAAATAATAGCCTCGAATACTCAATTCTGCTGGTCTTATTTGTGTCCGTATTTTTGCCTTTTTTGATATGACGCGTGGTCCATGACCGACGATGCCCCTCGCGTCCTCTCTCCCCCTCACCTGGGCGAACTGGATGGCGAGCCGTCCATCGAGATGGTCATCCTGATCGCGCAGTACCCAGTCCCCGTCGTTCCATTCTCCACGTCGTGTTCCATGATGACTAATCGTGCTCTCAGTCCGGCGGCCCCACAGTATTCTGCTGTGGTGAGAGAGAAGCTGAGAGAGCTGAGCCCAACAGCGTCAACTCCTGGGCATCCACCCATCTCCGGCGTTCCCGCGCGCACACTTCTTCGCCGTGGATCAGGGTCTCGGTAATACATCCCCGCTCCAACTTGGATAGGAAACGACCAGGCCTCCAAAATCCTCGAAAAGCACCGCGTCGAAGAAGTGTTGACAGGCGCTCCCCCCCCTCAAGATATTTCAGGATTTTGTCCCCCACATACTAACTAAGCCCGGTGTATTATTTTTGCACACAGCTGGCGAGTCCCTGGACCGGATGTGTCTGAGCCTCGCGGGTGGACTCCTGGCCTTGTCAAAAGCAAGAGAGATTATTAGTGACATTACCTCCATTAGGTACCCTCTGTTCGAAACAATTGCGGCTGTCACCAGACTGACAGCCATTCTGCATTAGGCTGTAGTACTCACATCCACACGGCTGCTTTCAGAGCATGAACTCTGTCGAGCAGTGTCTCCCAGATCCCCGCTTTCACTTGTCCGTGAGCTGTCCATGTGAAATCCGTTCCATCCTAGGGTACAAAGATACTCCATCATGTTAGCCCTGGGTGACCGACTTCTATACCGGGGTGCGTTCAGTCTCGTGCAGGAATGGACGGTAACCATACGTCTACGGGCGCCTGTGCTGTTCCGTAACTGAGAAGGCGATGCGTTTGACGTGTGAACCTGACCTGACACACCATACTGTCAGTCAACGTACGTGTTTCCGTGATCATGCCCAAACCCCCCTAAATTCCGGCCCGAGCCCACCGTCCATCCTGTTCGCCTCTGCTATCGAACGCCTTCGGTTCATTCCCTCGGAATTCCGGAAAAGAAGAAGAAGAAGGAATGCGCGACATACGTACGTATCATGTTCTGAGAGCGGAGAGCCATCAGCGTGTGTGGTTATTTGGTGGTTGCACACAACAAAAAGGCAGGAAGGGGTAAAAGGGGTGGAGCGACCGCGTGCGACAAGGTGTGGCATGGTGTGGGCACGTGGGAGGGGGGGGAAGAACGTAATGGGTATTATAGTTCCAGCTGACACATGCCTTACGTGATGCAGATGCGTCTGGCTTCTGGGCTGTTGGTCGTTGGTCAAAGAGGCCCTTGCCTATACTGGTCACTACCTTGCGTGTATGTCCTGGCGTGACTTACCATATCGCATCATGTCTAAATCACCCGGTCCGTACATGCCATCATGGAAGTGGATCGCATGTGAGTGAACAAGGCGTGTGGGCTTGGGCAATTCTCCTCTCGGACATTGGGCGAGGGTCCGAGGGAGGGGGGGTAAGAGACGTTTGCAGGCGCTGGGCGGAGACTCATTCGTAATGGTTTCTGATAAATCTCCTCGAGGCATTATCCGGCGGTTGTGACTAGGACATGTAGGACATGCCAAGCGCCAGGTGGCTGATTGATCAGCAAATCGGCTTCTCCGTGCCAAGGGTTGGAGCGGAATTCATGCACGGGGTGGGTATCGTAACATGTACGTTCCGTACGGGCGGGTGATCTGTGGCCGAACGTCAGCCAGAAAAACAGACATGTGGCTTCGCACCGTAGATGCTTTGATAACGTCCCGTTCGGGATGCCATTACGGAAGATAACACAGATTGTTTTCCGCTCCTTTCATTTACCCTTTCCTGTGCATCATTTCCAATCGAAACGCCGTTATTTCTGGGAGCGGAGTCACTCCGCCGCATCACTCGCCCGTGTTCGCCGTCCCGAACAAAGCAAGACAAATAATCAGATGGATCATTGAACCCGTGTGCGGCAGGTCGTGGTACCGCGTTGTACCGCCGTCGGGAGCAGGACAAAAACGCCCGCGTCTATGATATATTAGCCGGAGGCTGTGGACCCTAGTAATGATCTCTCCGGAATGGTGGGATCTTGCAGGGTTACGCACCATCCGTCCCACTGAACAATCCCTATGTCAGCGAGGTGTGGCCGAGGCACGCGCGTGCCCTTCCCGGGCAAGCGAAATGGGTCTAGAGTGATCCAGGCGATTGCCAATGCACACGCAACCAGGGCAACGAGCGATGGGCCGATATTACAGTCGGGGATGCGTGCATTCTGCCATGTCGCATGTCTGTCGGACGGAGCGCTGCTGTACGTTACGTTTTTCTCACTCTCGACTCCGAACTGCCTTCCTGAGGAGATCAGTGCCCTCCACGGCGTCATAGCATAAAACGTCCCGAAACTTGTGAGATAAACGGTTTCGCCATTCACGCGTGGCGGGGGAAATGCATACCTTGGGATTTCAGTTCGTCTTGGCACACTCGGCGAGCGCCTCACAGACAATGCAAAAAACGCGCCCGCGCGCCCGCCGACACCCCGTCGAATCGGCGGGCAGGTATGTGAGCGACTGTTCCCGCCACGCGTGTTCGTGGGAAGGTGATTTTCACACCGGACCTTGCTTCGCGTCAAGGTGGACCCGATGAGTCTTTGACGCCCTGACCAAAGCTCACGGCATCGCTCTCCTGCTCGGGTGATTCCCGAGCAGTGCTTGCTATGGCCATGTCATTAATAGCATATTGACACGCGACGTCACTTGCCGCGAAGCATTGTGGTCGCATCATACACAGGTAAGCACACACGTTGCGTCTCTCATTTTGCCATAGGTAGCCCTGGTGATAACCTACCAAGCTAGCTGACTCAACCTTCCAGGAGCAGACTGTTGCTGAATATGGCCATATTGTACGCCCCCTTTGAATCTTATAAACACGAGGGAATGGAACTCGTCCGTGAGACACAGGTGACGATACCTTTTGTAAGGATACATACGCATATTAGACCACGAGTCCGAATAGTCCAACAGAGTCTGTTATAGGATACAACACTACATCGGGATGAGGAATCAGGAACCTTGGAAGCGTCACTCGGAATGAAAGACGAAAAAACATTGATAACTGAGCGGTAATCTGCCACCCGGCGATAGGGGTGAAGGTGTATTGGAGAGCCAGATGATAAGGTGGGATCCAGTCAGACAGGGGGTGAGTTTAGGTTAGGTTCTGGAGGAACGTGCCAGAACTCGCATGCTGCTTGCTGTGGAAAATATTCTACCGTGCGGTATGCGCAGCTGGTGGAGGGGAAGGCTTCGAAAAAACGCAGTTACGACGGCGTGTGACCAAACGTGAAGCACGAGAAGAAAAGAGCAGCTCACCGGATAGTACGGGGGTGGACTTGGATCCCTGCCGTTGGTCGCGTCAGCGCTCTGGGTGCCTTGTGCATATGCATGCCGAGGTGGAGGAGGAATAGGAGCACCATCCTCCTGCACTCGAACCGGGGGTGCGGCGCTCTGCACTTGTGGCGAGGGTACGGGGATCTGCACTGGGCTTGTGGGAGGAGGTCTCTGCATTGAAGTTGCGATGCCCGTCACTTGGTTTGTGGGCGCCGGTCTCTGCACCCAGTCTGATGGGGATCTCTGAACCTCGCTTAACGGTAAGGCGTTCGGTACCTGTTCCAAACCTGCGGCACTCGGCACCTGTTCCAGAGGTGTGGCTCTCCGTGCTGGGCCCGAGAATGGTGTACTCTTTGCTTGGTAAGGGGGCACAGGACCCTGCACTGGATAATACCATCCCACGTTGGTTGCATCAGGCCTATAGGGCTGCCTCGAGAAATCGGACGCTACACCATTAGGAGTTGCTTTGGTGCGGCGACGACGACGACAGGCAAAGGTCAGTAAAGACAAGATGATTAGAACCAACAGGGCGGCGCCTGCATGACCGAATATAGAGCTAAGTACCCAAACAGCGCAACGAGATGGGAAGAACAAACCGATTGCAATCCCAACTATCCGCGCTGGCGAGAACCAGTAGTAATAATTATAGGGGGGATTGGTAGACAAGTTTTCCCGAGACTCGGCGTACGCTCCGCTCCGTAGGATGGCCATGGAAGGCGAGAACCGTTGAGAAGGACAGGCACTGGGACGCTGGGATGGAGATATGTCTGTTGGTCGTGAAGTTATCCGCTTCGACCAGCTTAACTGCTCCGAAGTGCGCTACCTCCTAAAGATTTCGATCGTCGGCATTGCCAATTCAAGGAACCTCGGAGCGGGTCGGAGCGGGGGGGGGGGTATGCCATCAGTGCACGTCAGCGACATCTGGACACTCTTGACGGCGCATAGATGCGAGTTTCAAGTCCACTTTTCTTGACACAAGACGTCCCTGACTCGAGGTGTGCGACAGGTGGGAATGGTTAGGAAGATTCGGATCAACGAACGTAATCTATGCATACCCCAAGTAGCACCACGTTTCACACACTCCAAGGTGCTGATGCTTCTCGCAGATTCTAGACCTGTTACAGTACTCCCCTGTGACTTCTCAAAATATTACCGTCCACTGAAGGGCCTGGCACGAACACTTCAAACTCGACGTGGATGACCAGGCTGTCAAGTTGTGTGGACGGACGTGATGCCGAAGTCCCTGGTTTGAGCCCTCCCCCAATCATCGCTACATGGGCATCAACGAGGTCTAGGGCACACTTATCAGACTATAGAAAAACGGCTTACTCACGCGCTCAGCTTGCAGTCTCGACCCACCTGTTCTACCTGAGACCGTTCAATTGGTCGATGGGACGGCATTGGGTGAAACAGCGAATGGTGACACTGGCCCGGACGTGTCGTATGGCGAGAACGAGGCGTTGAATCGTCCCCAATTGTTTGTGGTATGACAAGTGCAAGTTGGATCCAAGTCCTCCCTCGCGAACTCCACGCCACTGTAACACGTGAAACCGAGAAACGATTAATCAATCCTTTGTGCGATTACACCCAGAGCTATAGGTTAAGTAGAAATCAAATGAACGAGTCCGCCCGAGGCACGAAGAGAGGTGAGCATTATATATAGGACACAGACGAGTCAACGTCAGTCACACAGTGTCCTCCAGTAGTCTATATGCGAGGATCAAAAAGATGGTATGAGAGACGAGAGTGAGATGCCTACTGGGGATGTACCCTGTGACTGTGTCATCAGGAGCCTCGGCCATCACAGCAGCAAGTCCTCTGGTCAGAGTAGAGTCAGCAACAGACACGGCGGGTAACGACATGGTACGCACTGGCGAAGATGAAAGTCGATGTGACTATCGCCAGGTCCTCCGTGAACATCCGTAGATCCAGGCGTGTAAAATCGACTCACCAGTGGACAATCCATGGTCCAGGATTGTCCGTCGTGAAGCGGAATGTGACGTTGTCATAGTTCGCCTGCGTCCCTATGGAAATGGTGTCCCTTCTGACGGGGTTTGCAAAGTTATAGGTGCTACTCCCAGGAGCCCTGATAACATCGAATGCGTGCTGCGAAGACCATTACTTTGTCTCGTTCATGCAGAAGGTATCAAAAGGTACATACACCATGGAGATGAAACGGATGCTATCAAAAACCTTGTGAATAGCGCGCAGAGAAGCCGGGACAATGGCTTACCGGTCCACCGAGTGCACCACCTTGCGAAAGGTCCGTCGCAGGTATGCTCACTTCGATGACTTTTCCGGGTGGAATGACATAGACACTGCCTTTCGGGAGTAGCTGCGAGGGGTGTCGAGCGCCATTCAAGATCTGCAACAGTACATTCAATGGCGGATCGGAATACGAGACGCCGTTGATCATGAATTTTCCTTGGGAGAGCCCGGGGACCAATTCGATGTTGACATCTGCTCGACCTGGTTCTGGAATACCAGGCGCGCCAGGAGAGATCAAGGGGCGGACGTTACCCTCGTCGTAGGGGTGGAGGTATGGCCCATGCTCTGTCGTGGGGTCTTGTTCTAAAGCACCCGCATACCTCAAGATGGCAGAGTTTTGCCCATTGTCAAAGGTCTGGTCCGGATGGTTAGGTAGGGCGCGAATCCAGTAGTTGCCCACAGCCTGATTGGCAGTCACCACGACGGAATAGCGCTGACCAGGGAACACGGCTAGTGAGTCAACAACCAAAGGCTCCGTCTCAATACCGTCCGTCTCGATGACTGTCATTGGGTGTCCATCTATCGTGAAGTTGAACCACGGGCTACACGACGCTCCCACAATACGGAAGCGATAACGCTTTCCGTGCTCAACGTTGATGACAGCGAGTGGTGACAGCGGTCCACCGCCATACCGGCCAAGTCCATTAATGAGCGTTGCGTTCGGGTTAACCCGACCCTTAAATTTCGAGGAAGGTTCGTGATACCTGCATAAGCACAACTAAGCACCTATGGTAGGGAAGCATTGTAGCACAGACCAGTCAGAGAGTGTGATCACAGTGTTCACTATTTGGTTTATGAATGCCTTGACTAAAGCTCAAACCGGCACACGCACCATCATCCACATCGTACAAGCCTTTGTGTGGATCGTCGGGGTCATATATAACCAGTGGTCCCCTGAGTCCATCACAGTACTGATGAGAAAGATGAGCGTGGTACCAATACGTGCCGGTTTGGTTCGCCGCGATAAACTGGTAGACAAGGCTTTTCTGTGGTTTGATGGGGCATTGAGTAACACTCGAAGCGCCATCGGCCCAGCTCGACCACTTCTGGAATATCCCATGCCAGTGCTACCATTAATTCAGTATCCAAGAAAACCGAAATCATTTGGCCACACTGACTATGCTTGTGGTGGTGTTCATTGTCGTGTCATGGAGCCAGTTCACCACGTTGATTTCGAAGCCGTCATCCTTCACAGCGGCAAGAATCAGAGCTTAGTACCGCAGACTCGTTACAAAAAACCATCACCTTCTGGGCAGCAATGAGCGGCCCTGGGAACGTTCCTTCTGCAAGTACAGTTCTAAGAAATGAATGTCAATCCAATACCCTGAACATAGTAAGCACCACTCACGATCGGGGGAAACCGTCAGGAGCGATGACTTTGTTGACAATGTTCAGCTTTGTTATGGGGCCGAGAACCTTGGGTCCGCTTGAGGACCCCGACTGCGACCCTAAGACCAGAGACGAGTAGACCAAGGCCAGCATTAGAACACAATGGGGTATAGGATGCATGGCAGCGACCAAGCGGGCAGCTCCACTCGGCTGTGAAAGAGAGAAAATCGAATGCAAAGTGCCCACCCTTCGAGTTCATGGTGAGTATTTTAATGTGGCGAATAGCCGGCTCGAATTCAATGGGGTGACGGACATGACGTTACACGGCTCAATGGTTTTTGTTCCCTGTGGGTTCCCCAACCCTTGAGAGTCCTCACTGGCGTGAACGTCAGTCAGTGCTCGACAACCCTGTGTCAGCGACGAGCATATCACTCACTTTTCTAGGGTCGAGTGCAGCCTCACTTTGCTTGTTCAAGTTGTTACTTCTAACTCCACCCCCAGGCTGGACCTGTAAAGTGTAAATGAAAATTCCAAGTCGAAGTATGTAATCCGAGTCTCGACCTCGGCTAATCTATCCAGTTTCGATATTCTTCCGTGCTAAGCGGAATCGCGCCATGGTTGGACCTGAGGCCTGAGGGATGCTGTGGAGGTGTTCGGATTCGATTCTGCAGGTATGTATGGCTGAAGCACCGTTCACGCCATTATTCGTGCCTTCCCAACTATTATAGCCCGTAAAGGCACTCGGAAGGATTTCTTGAAACCGAACAAAGAATCGGATCAAAGCTTCTGGTTGCCAATTGCCGAGAAAAGGGCACTATGTAGTGACCCACCCAGACTCCATTCGGAAGGCTGCGGTGTAAAGACGCTATTTGTGGCACCCGTTGGACAAGTCTTGGGAGCACTCGCTCGGTCGCAAGGGACCTCGAACAATGGGTAAGATTTGCTATGCAATCGCCTTCATGGACCGTCAATATCGCCCACCATCTTGCATCCACTGGCTTTAATTGATACGACCTACCCGTCTTCGCCTCCCCGCCCCGACACCAACGACGGCGCGCTGGCCCTGCAACCGCTGTTTTCCGGTTCGATATGCGAGCGATCCATTCAATGACCGACATGAAGCTACTAGTATGCCCAGCACTTGCTCGTTGCCGGCAAAAAAAAAATCGTGGATGTTCGTTACGTTGACTCTTGTCCAGATGAATCCATGGAATCACGACTCAGTTGAGAGTTGACTGCAGCCAGTGCTATTGGTTCCAGTCATCGCATCCAAGTCATACACGAATGAAAGGTTTCCGGTCAACAAAAACCGAGGACAACTTCGTTTGCTAGATCACATATATAAGTGACCTTGAGGATGAACGTTAAACGCCCATTTCATGTTGTCTGCCGAGTCGCGAGAGGCGCTTGTCAAAGCACACTCCAAGTTCCGCGTCGGTGCGGCCTTGATGTGCGCGGATGGCACCATCATTTCAATGGCGCCAGCATCGATAATGCGGTATACGATGTCTTCAGATTCGATGACGTCGTTGAATGTGTCGTCACTCTATTCCTATTCTTTCAATCTCCATGCACCGCCCGGTGTCTGTACATCGGACTTAGGTGCGTCGACGTGCGCGGAGCAGACGGCAATCGTGAAAGCTGTGGTAAGAATTTGTTTCCTCCCGGGCGCGCGCCAACGTCCACCCCGTAACAGATGCCAAGGCAAAAGAGAGTTTTGCGCACTCGCCGTCGTGTCGTAAGTGATCATCCTTGCACTTGATTCCTATGCAGATATAACCCGAATGCTACTGGGGCCAGGGACGTCGTCACTCCAATCTCACCCTGTGGTATGTGTTGCCAAGTGATCCGTGAGTTCTGCCACGTCGACATGCCCGTGTTGCTCGTCCCGGGAGATTATCCCTGTAGTGGCGATAGCGAGGAAGATACCTGTGCAAGTAGTATGATCGAGGGGACCGTCGTGGCGCTGTTACCTCGGAGTTTCGAGTTTGGGGCCGACGCGAGGTAATGGAAATTACCTAGGGGCTTAATTAGAGCAACTTGTTCTGCGGCCATGGTGTGGCGTTAGCAACGAAACCTTGCGCATGTTTGACAAGGCTGATGTTTTCCGTGAAGTGGTAGGGCCAACAATCACGCACAGAAAAATCAGCCCGGCATGACCGGTCTATTGNGTACGGCCAA
>JBBPTC010000018.1:35341-48903 GCA_038093955.1 Boletus albobrunnescens
GCCAGCGATCGCAGCCACTTCTTTGCCGGTTCGGACGAGTAAGTCCTCCGAAACATCAGCGAGCGCGGTTTTTAGGCCCGCCCTGAGTACCGTGCAGGACAATAGACGATCGTGGGCAGATTAGCGCCGAGAGAGGAAGATAAGGCACGGATAGCAAAGATAGATCACACTTTGTCGGGGCTCACGAGAGGTAACAAGAGCAATGAGTTGCGCACCTTGCGAGCTCGATGGCGGCGGCTCTTCCAATGCCACTTGCGGCACCGGTGATGACCGCGACTCTGCCAGCATGAATGACGGGGTGGACGTCGCTGTCGACAGGCGAAGGGGCTTCGAAACGCCTGTGAGAAGGAGTCGTGCCACGAATGGGACGAAGAGGGGATGGACCGCGGTCCAGAGGCATGATTTTGGTGGTGGGGATTCGACACGGACGGACTCGTTACAAGCTGAGGGAAAACAGACACGACGAGCAGCTGCTTTTGCGCAAGACTTATATATCCATGGACTCATCCTATGGCTGCGGTGTCAGGGGGACATTGAAAAGGACCCCGGTCCATTCGTACATAGCATCGAAACACAAGTAAGCCAGGCGCAAAAACACTAGTATTCGTGTCCATGTCCATTCATACCTCCTTTGCCCCTTCGCTTGAATTGTACCCTGGGGGCGTCTCGATTCCCATCTTCTTCCTGACAGCCTCGAACGTCTTCAACATCTTGCGCCGTGCTCCCAGCGCTGCTACACCCTTGGCTTCCAATCCAGCATCGTCCAGGATCACAACGTCTTGCCATTTCATCTTCTCAAAGTTCGGTGTATACTTGTGCAGCCTCAGGCTCCTGAGCCAGGCCGGGATATCGTTCAGCAGCGCGGGGTCAACATCCTCTTCGTCCTTTTTGGCTCCACCCCCGCTGCTGTTTCCACCTGAAGAGCCTGTCTTCGGAATCCCAGGTGACCGACCGCCACCGCGGCCCCTGTTGTTGCTGTTGTTGCTAGCGTTGTTGGTGCCCTGCATCGCAGCCTGTTGTAGACTCAACCAGCTCTGTGGCGTAAATCCTGCAGCCATCTGAGCCGCCAGCATCTGAGCCTCGGGTGTCATCCCCATAGCGTTCAAGTGTGCTTGTAGATTCAACATATTCATCTGCACAGGGTTCATGCCCGCCAACAACCCTGCAGACGGCAGCCCCATGCCTAACCCAGGGCTGCCCAGCCCTGTCATGTTAAATCCGCCCATGCCTAGCCCGTTCAAAGATGTATTGGCTTCCTCGCCAAACCTGTTGGAGGTGGGTAACCCTGGGCTTCTGGCACCATTCCACTGCCCCTGCTGGGCACCACCAAACTGTACATTGTTACCAGATGGTGCTGGTACAGTATTCTTGCGCTGCACCGATTGTGGAGAAGGAACGAGATTGCCATCGTTGTCGTAGATGCCACTGTTCGGACTTGCAGGATCCGAAGTCGTCACGTTGCCGCTGCCGCTTCCCTTGGAGGGACGACGGAATGACTTTGGATCAGCCATCAGAGGAACTCGAGGACCAGAACCGTAACAATCGTTCAACTTGGCAGCGGCCGCATCCAGGTTCTGAGCGCTTTGCGCGTCCTTGCTGAACATGGGAATCAATGGCGTATTCACATTGCTCGCCCAGCTGTCTCCAACCATCGGAGATAACCCATCTATCCGAGGGGTTCCAAGAGAGCCACTAAACTCTGTGCTCTTGGGTCTTGACGCGTTGTTGCTGGGGACGATGATCTCCTGCGCTGGAGAATGGGGATTCTGCTCGGCGACCTGGCTGAGCGCGGAACCCCACGTGGTGCGGGTTTCACCGTTGCCAGTAGCCAAGATGGGAGCAGAGATACGGTGTGCAGCGTTGCTCGCTTTAAGTTTCGCCCTTTGTTGGGCAAGAGTTGCGGCGGCATCGTTGTTGGATCCTAAGGCAGCGGAGTCGGGGGAAAGGAATCCGGAGGAACTATCCAGCGCAAGGGACTGCCTATTCTGACTGCCACTAAAAACACGAGGGGACGATGGCATGGAGGACTTCAACGACGGTGATTTAATAGTCATCTGAGCGAGCTTGGCTTCCATCTGGCTCTGCATCGAACCTGTGCGACAATTCTAGTACGATTTCTAGCCGATTACGAGCAGGCTTACCTCCGACCGCTGGGCTGAGTAATGCAGTCATTGGATCTGATCGGGCCATCTGTTGAAGAACAGTGATAAAAAACCGGATTTGAACCTGTGTAGACTGCTGCAATAGGCTGTAGAGAGCGGCAGTGCGCTCCGCCTCGGAGAGGACCTTGAACCCTGCCCAAGAGTGAGCGAGAGCGCAGACGGAAATTAACCGGTAAACAAACATTGCTCTATCGCACTTAGCTCTTCTTTGAAGTTGACGTCCAAGGAAGCAGCAGCCATGTCTTCCAGGGTTTCCTCGTAATTTTGGAGATTTTCAAACCACTGATCGATGGCTTCTGACTCTGGGGTTTGGAACATGGTAGCGCTGCCGAGCAACTCGCTGGTAGGACGAGCGCTACTACCGCCACCATGTGGACGGGGGGAAGCAGGGCCAAGCGTCTGACGAGGCCCCATGGAAGTACGTGCGGCGTTTGGAGAGCGGCCGTTTTCTGGGATAAGAGGGGACGGAGAAGGGCTGGAAGGAGGACGAAGGGTTGCCATTATATGGGTGGAGATTTGTGGAAAATGTGGACAAAAGGGAAAGATCCGCTAGCGGTGAATGAAGGGGGGAATGATGTGTGGGGATTGACTAAGAGAAATAGGCTGTTCCTGATCCTTGAGGAAACGTGGAAACGGTGTGGTGCGACTGAATATGAAGAGATGAGATATATGGAGGGAGAACTGGGTCTCGAGAATATCTGGCGTCCTGACGTCGAGCCCGTGGACTTGGCTAGAAGCAAGAGCACTCTGAGACTTGCTACAGGACGAGGTTTAGGCCTGAGTGCTGCGCTGTGTCTAGACGAGACCAGCGGAGCCTGCCGGTCTAGTAACTGGGAAATGGTTGTAGGAGCGGACGATGGGAGGAACAATAAAAACCAGTGATGCGGCGGAGTTTGAATCAGAATGGAGGCATTTCAGCACGTCCCAGTCATGCACGTTCCATCTCTTCCTCAAACCACTCTCATCTAACCCCTTCCTGTAGCGACCTCGAGCACCTCGCATCCCGCGACCCTCTCCTGCGTCGCGCTCTTGCCGCAGAGATACGCGCCGCCTGTGTCAACGTAGGCTTCTTTTATGGTCAGTTCAGCCTCTTCGATCCGAATCACCACCCATCTGTCCAGCAGTCAAAAACCATGGGATACCCGAAGCTGTCATACACGCTGTCGCAACCAGTTCCAGGCGTTTCTTTGCTCTGCCGACCGTAACAAAGACCCAGGTCGGTCTTTTCCTTTTCTCATGCGCATCTTGACCGACAAGCTCTCCAGTTGGACATCCGTCGGTCATCAAACTTCAAAGGGTACACCCCTCTTCTTGGCGAGAACGCCAATATAAACAATAAAGGGGATTTGCACGAGGGCTTTGACATCGGATGGGAATCAATAGATCATCCCACCCAGCCATGTAGCAGCGGACCATTGACAGGACCAAACATGTGGCCTGAGAACCTCCCAGGCTTTCGGAAAGATGTCCTTGCTTATTAGTATGTCCGCCAGCCCCACGACTTCACTTCATTCACCACCGCTTGATATGCAGCCACGCCGCCGTGAAGCTAGGACAATCTTTATTTCCTATCTTTGCTACCGCTCTGGATCTCCCAGAGAACTTCTTTGACGACAAGGTATATTTTATTCGTGTTGTCAAAATCGCCATGCGACCCGCACCGTTGATAAGGTTTCCGCAACAGGAGTGATTATGCGGCTACTTCATTACCCCCCTCAGCCCCCGAGCCCTCTCGAGGGAGTGGAAGGTATCGGTGCTCATACCGAGTACGTTCAATTATCCTAGCCAATCCATGCTACTAATCTTGGCTTCAGTTACGAGGTGAAGCACAACAGCTTTATCGCGCACAACCCTCTTCTGAACCATAGTAAATCAGTGTTTCACCATTCTTTGGCAAGACACCGTTCCTGCCTTGCAAGTAATGAACACCAGAGGAAAATGGATTGATGCTGTCCCTATACCTGGGTATCTTGTTGTTAAGTATGGTCGAGCGTGTTTTGCGTCACGACTTGCAATTTGAATGACTCCTCTAGTCTCGGAGACCAGCTCGCCCGCTGGACGAGTAAGTCACCTCATCCAGACATCCATAGTCTTCTGACGTTCCTCTAGATGACGTGTTCAAGTCGACCCTACACCGGGCAATCAATGCCTCTGAGCAGGAAAGATACTCGATACCTGTATTTTTCGGAGTCGATTATGACGTGAAGCTAGAGGTGAGTCTTTCCATCTACGACTCATCACTCGTCTGAGAACGCTCCCGAGCCTATTCCGGGATGCGTCACGGAAGATAACCCAGCAAAATATGAGGTTGTCACTGCGGGGGACTATGTAAAGTCACGCCTAGAGGCGATTTATGCGCGCTCTAAAGGAGATTTTTGAGCATCGCAGTCAGTGCTTTCTAGCTCCCAGTGTAGTTTCAAGGCGAGGGGTAAAACATGGCCTTTGCCATGCTACAAATACTCCAACGTGTACAACTTGAGCGTGTTCAAAACGCCCGCCTTCCGCCTCATTTGTCTCCCATCGTTGTGCCCGCGTATCTGCCAACAACAAAGTTGAAGATCCGATGACTACAATATGTCCGACACTGTATGGTGATGGTCTATAGAATGAATTTGAAGGGGCAGCCCATCAGCACAATTCTCAAGGCTGCACCGTGTGCAATCTCCAGGTGGTCGGGCTTTGTATTTAACGCGTGCGGCATTAAATAAATACAGAACCACATTGGTGCCAGTAACATACGCCGAGGCACCGGAGCAAGCGATCATGTGCACATGATACGAACAGAAAACATACTAATCTGATGGACCAAACCGGATTAGACGAGGTTATAGCGAGGATTTCATCTTCACTTGGCGGACAAGAAAGTTCGAGTACGCTCTTATTCTCGCTTAGAAGCCTTACCGGCCAATGAGAGGGATTCCTTAGCTGTGTAACAGTTGCTGGACTGCTGTTCATTTCAGCTGCCTTGCAGATGTAGCGTACACAGCTCAGGAAAACCAAAAAAAAAAAAAAAAGACGGTGATATTATATCTAACAGGATCACATGGGGAGGCAGCAACACAACGCACCCTGTCCAAGCGGGATGTTTGGCAAGACGAATAATGCCCGCGGCGGGAAAAGAAAAGTTTAATACGAGCTGGCCACCTGGCCCACTCTCCCTCCGTCGACCAACCAGACGGCGCCATTGACGTACGCGCCCGCAGGTCCGGCGAGGAACAAGATCGGGCCTGCCATCTCAGCCAGCGTCCCTGAACGTCCGAGGGGAACGGTTCGTGCGAGGAGCGCGGGTGTCAGATGCGCCAGGTTGGTCATCTCTGTAAAAAGCGATCCCGTCAACCTACGCTCGGACAGGACCCAAAAAACTGCGCGTGCGTACCGCTGGGCCAGACACCTGGCTGTGCTCCGAATGTGAGATGGGTAAAGTATGGATGGGAGACACTACGCACACATATGACGTTACTTCGAATGTTCCAATCGGCGAGGAGGTTCGCGAGGAGCTTCCCGAGGTGTGTGCAAGCATGTTTTGCGAGGGTGTAAGAAATGGAGAGGATACGTGCGTCTACCCGGAAGGAGCCAGACGACGATACGGTGATCACATGAGATGTAGGTGGTTGCAGACCACCCACCGAGACCGCCGTTGAACTTGCAGGCATATCAATGGGTAGGGGTGAGCTCGTATCAGAAGGTGAGGGTGGTAGTGAGAAATATGGTGTGGAGGTTCCGTTGGGCATCGACGCTCGACGCAACCCATCCTCACTCGTAACAGCCTCAGTCAACGGGTTGTTCGGCTTTGTGATAAATTTAGGGGGTAAAGCACCCCGTCTCGAATTTCCAGAGTGAAGTAACTCGAGGAATGCTACCGTCGTAAAATAAACCGCAGTCACGTTCGTTTCAAACGTCTCCGCGAATCCGACAGGTCCGCCTGTATTCCAGAGGACATCCTGAAACGCTTTGATGGAGGGTATCGTTTCGTCTCCCGGAAATTCGTTGAGCGGTGATGGTAGGTGATGGGGGAGTAGATTGCGAGCTATCCCAGCATTATTTACAAGAAGATCGATATATCCATGCCGGGATTTGATTGTCTGCACCATAGACAGAAGAGAGTCCCGAGAGGTGATGTCGCCTTGAAGCGGTATGATCTTTCCGCGTTTCTGCACAAAGAATTGCTCAGGGGTCAGCAGGCTGGCAGAGATTGAGAACCGACATTGTTTTCCCGGGCGGCTTTCTGCAGGACATCGAGACGCCGACCGATGATGTATACGGTGGCACCGTTGTGCTCTAACGACATGGCGATCATGAGTCCTATCCCTGGAACCGAATAGTCGTAATCAGGGCGTCAGTGCGACACGCAATAGTTGACGAGGGATACCTGTCCCTCCTCCCGTGACCACGGCGACCTGGCCCTCTACGCTAAATAGACAGGCTGGATCAGTTGAAGAATACATGTATGGACTCGCGGGAATAAGCGAGGAGCAAGGGATCTATGATCACGGTCGGTGGGTAAAAAGCCAGTCGCCGAAAGAACTGGACTCGGGCTTAGATAAAGAATCCTTCCGCCCCAAATTGACAACGCCGTGATGACATTCGCCATGGCAGTGTTGACGTTCCCTGTAACGTCCGGTCAGGGCTGCTAGCAAGAGGTTGGGCGAGTTTCATTTTGTCAAAGGGCGAACAGTGTCAGCAAATGCGGGCCCAGTACTGAGACTAGCCACGCAGCCAGATCCCTTTCGCGCTCCTTTGCTGTGGCACCTGGCCTGATTGATGCCATCTAAGAGAGCGAGAGCCGAGTCACGGTGTTCTGTACGAGCCACGTTTTCGAAGGGCACCTTGGCCTCGGGTCCGACCACCGTTTGCTGATATCTTATGGCATTTTGAGGCCCCATCCCGTCGTTCATCAAAGTAAAACTCACATCTCGCCAACTATTGAACCCATCAAATGAAACGTCTCCCGGTTCCCACTGGTGGCAGGCAGTGCACCGTGCACATGTTCATTAATCACTACGTTTATGTCACATCGTGCATGCTCTTCCTTGAGGGTGCCACTGTGAGAAATGGGGCTTAAGGCGCACGGTCAGAATTCAAGCAATGTGGGTGTGAAACTCAGAAGACGAGTTGCAAGAATGTTTCAACCGGCGCACAAAAAACAAACCTTCCTCAGTTCAGAAGCTACTCTATAGAAGCGTCACGCCAAGCCCTCCGACAGCGGCGAAGAGGGACGCCACAACCGAGGAATACTTCTCCCTGGTGGATGCATTTGAAGTCGTACCCGCACTACCGCTTGCTGAAGTGGAACGCGACACGACGACGTCAGTGCCTATTGCACCAAGGGCTCTGACATATCCAGACGGTGGGCCACTGACGTAGTCATTGTACATGTGTACGGTTTTTGAGAACAAAGGTATGGACTGCATTCGGTTGTCAGTAAGAAACCCGCATGATTGTTTCCCACAAGAAAGACTTTCGGTTATCCTGGCTGAGCCAGCAGTAAGACCCATGTCGAGCAGACGAGACATGTAGCGCATGGAAGATCGAGGGAAGGCCTCAATATGCCCGGGGTGAAGAGGAGAGTGACGAAGCACATCGAGGAGAGTCGATCACGAGGGAGAGAAAAGGACCCACCGGGAATATTGGGACGTGAAGTGCACGAAACCAGATGAATTCCATAGCATCAGGAAATGTCCCAAAGGCCAACAGAACGAGTGCAACAGCTCAATGAGCGGCGCGCGTTGTGAGTCGAAAAGACTAGCAAGCTTAGTCAGCGACCACCCGAACGATGCACCCCATCGACTGAAACGAGTCTATGTGTAAGATTTTGGTAGTATCGTCGTCTCTACAAGCTCGAGGTCGTTACGAGAGGATCATAAAAATATTGAACATAAGTAAGGTAACATGGCGACAAAACAATGAAAAAAAAAAAAGACAGACACAGAAACATGCCGGTAGCGCGTTCCCTGCGAGACGATGCCTGCACAGAATTCCGAGTACAAGCCTAATCACATTTGGCTTACAATGCGGCGGCCAAGCCAGCATCGTCACGAACGACTCCCGTCTTCCGCTCAACGCTGTGGAAGTAATCGAGTGCTTTCCTTGCCTTCTTCTGAAGTTCCTCCGCGTTCTGAAGTTCCCTCCCTCTGGCCTCCATCGCGGTCCTAAAGCGCTCCCGAAGATCCCAAGACGCGTATCGTAGCACCTTGCGAGTTTCGCGACTCACGCGCCCTGCATGCGCATTGACAAACAGTTCTTGTTCGGTAGCGTTATCCTCAACTTTGACAAGGGAGGCCCGAATCCGGCGTCCAATTGTCTTGGGTATGGAGCTCGGGAGTTCCAATATCAAGTATGCCGTGGCACCAACCACCACTGCGCCAATGACGGGCGCTGCCCATTTCCTTGCTGACTCGTCCGCAAACAGCTCGGAGATTCGGACAGCACCATCGATGAACCCGCGAATGCCGATCACCTTGCCCCCAACCATCGTCAAAGCTCCCACACCCACCGAGAGAATGCTAAGGGCTGTTGCATTCTTCTCTTCAACGTCTTCTCTGTCCATCTTCCCGTCTCCAAAGTGCATCCACAGATGGTAGTTGAAGTCGAACAGATCAAGGATGGACGTGTCCAGCATATCGGTGCGCTGTGAGAGACCTATTCCAAGGTTGTATACGCCACCTGCAACGACAGCGCTCGCTGTACGGTGGCGCGAGGAGCCATGTTTACTCGGTCGAATGCTGAACATTGCCTCCGGCATGAAGACGCGACGCGACCTTTCCACGCCATCAGGTAGGAATTGATCTCCGAGAGATCCAATGTCTTTGACACCAGCAGCGGTGGTAACGCGAGCCTCATCCTCTGCAAGCTCGACTGCGGCATCCAAGCTCGCAAGTAAAGCCTTGCGTACCTCATGAGCGTAGTCCCAGATGGCAAGGAAACCAGGGAAACGAGGAAGGCTGACAGCAGCCTCAACACCAGGTTGGCCGCGACCAACGCGTTCAAGGGCGTCTGACAGGATAGCCTTGGTCCTGTTTGACGTAGCAAACGCTCCGGCTTCTTCGACGGTTTCCAGTGCGTCCTCCAAATTCTCCCTCTCGTGCTTCATCTTCTCAAAAACCGGCTTGGTTCTCTCCAAGTCATCCTTGGCACGATCAAAGTCCATCTGCACAACGATGGCATTTGCGCTGACAAGAAGATCGATGTCGGACAAGAGCTTGGACAGGTACGTTGAAGCGGGCTGAAGTTTCGATTTGGCCCGCTTGATGAGAACAAATGAGCGCAAGGATGATTCGAGGTCGTCAAATGCAGGGTTAGCAGTGTAGGGACGAAGCGCGGCAGCAGAATCGACAAAGTGAACAAGGTCCTGTGCGTCATCATGTGTGCGGGGACTAAACTCTTTGATTTGCTCGAGGACGAGCCGTTTGCACTTCTCCTTGTTCTTGATCTGCTCGAATTTGTTAACCACGATGAAGAGGTATGCCTTCTCGTTGCTGGCGTTCAAGAGGAATTCTTTCGCCGACAAAGTGAAATGGTTCTCAGCTGAGACGACGAAGACGATAACATCGATTTCTTCTTGCCGGGTGAAAATAGCAGTTGTCTTGAGACTGTCCCGGTTGAGGCCAGGTGCGTCTATAAGAGAGATGTCGACAACCCCATTGTTAAGGAGAGACTCGGACGCAGCCCTGCTGTCCCCCAGATAGACCTTGAGCCTTGGCAAATTACCTTCGTTGTCCGTCACAATGCTCTCCAGGTCAGTCAGAGAGACACGAGAGAAGGTTGATTGGTCAACGACAGAGTAGTGCATACCGTCCTTGAGGACATGGACTTCCTCGATCCCGTTGTTTTCGGTTGCATCGTGAACTTCGCAGAAGGCGGTAGTGCAAGGCTGCTGGTCAATGGGCATAACCTCCCGTCGAAGTAAGGCGTTGACAAAGGTAGATTTGCCAGAGTTGAGGTCTCCCGTCACCAAAACTTTTGATGAAGTGTCCTCGACACGAAGTCGAAGCTTGTCCATGTGTTGAAGAGCGGCAAATATACGCTCGTCCAGGAGGTTGGCAATCGACCCCTTCTCCAAGTGAGAGACGAGGGCTGCGGGGGAAGTGGAAGAACCGTGAGGGCCGAGTTTGAGATCAAGTCGGAGGATACTGAAGTCGCCGGATTTGTCAGAAAATGCTTCTTTGTCCGTCAACTCTGCATTTTCATCGGCGGGCTCACTAGGAAGTTGTTGAGGATCAACGAGCGACGCCAAAGTGACAGCGCGAGCAGAGAGTTGACGAGAGGGCGTGTAGACAATCTCAGTCTGAGTAAACAGATCGTCGGCAAAGCGCAGAGTGCGGCGGACGGAATGATGGGACTTTGGTGTGATGGATCCATCTTCCTGGAAGATGGGATATCGAACGACCCAGTCGTTCTTGTTGAACTCACGTATGCCCGCCAAAATAACCTTGGTAGCATCTATCGCGCCAAGCAAGCTAAAGCAACAGGGGATGAAGACTGAAGCAAACAGGAAGAAAAAAACCGCCAAACCTGTCTTTCTGCTCGACATAAAGCTCCTGAACGTCTTCAACCTTGTTCAAGTGCTTCCCAGAGAGTGGCAAGGAGGCACCCTTGGCGAGCTGCATGAGGGAAGACCGCCTGAGGGGGTGACTGTGAGCGAGCAAGCTACTGGATGTTCCGCAATCTACCGACGTCGATGGCCAGCACAGCCTCGCTAGCGTCTGCTTAGTCATAGTCAGACGCGGGGAGAGTCAAGTACATACATACTGGCAGCTACTAGTACTAACGCTAGTTTCCTGATCTCTGGCTCTTATTTAAACCCCTTTGTTCCATGTTTAGTGCTTGGCTGTACATCGTGTGCCAATACTATCATCACGCGTGGGCAGTAAAAGACATGGCGTCTCATACGATCATGTCCACGATGCGTGCTGTGTTGATCAAGGACGGAAAAGGTCCTATCGAGAACCTATATGTCGGGCACGTCGAACGACCGGTGCCAAAGGCGGGACAGGTGCTCGTCAAAGTGAGCGCACCTTGCCTTCATTTTACCATTTTCTGCCAACTCAAAGGCGCTCATAGACCAGTGCATTTGGCCTGAATCGCATGGATCTGGCACAGCGTGAGGGCATGTATCCTCCGCCTCCGGGTGCATCCCACATCCTTGGTGTCGAATTTGCTGGTATTGTGCACCAACTTGGGCCCGACGTTGCAACGTGGGCTCTGGGAGATGAGGTTTACGGCCTCGTTGGCGGCGTATGGATCTCAGATTCATATTGAAGCCGTCTCACAGCATCTTTTCCAGGGGGCGTACGCCGAGTACGTTGTATGTGATCAAGGTCTATTGATTAAGAAACCCGCCTACTTGTCGTGGGTGGAGGCAGCAAGCATTCCCGAAAACTTCATTACAGGTGCGGGCGGCGATTTCATGCCCGGCTGATGGCACATCAATCGGTTATCTTGTATTCAGCCTATCAAGCACTGGTCAAATATGGCCAAGTGAACAAAGGTGACGACGTTCTCGTTCACGCTGGTGCCTCCGGTGTGGGGATCGCAGCAATACAGATTGCACGTGTTCTTGGCGCGTGAGTGCTGCTGATGCTCGTCTCACCATATCAAGCATGGGTCTGTTAATCACCGCACAGGCACACCGTCACAGCGACGGCGTCAACCAAGAACAAGCTGGATTGGCTCCTTTCAATCCCGAATGGCGCGACGCATGGCGTCAACTATACCAGCGACGACTTCGCAGAACATGTCAAGCAAACGACCAACGGCAAGGGCGTCGATGTCATCGTCGATTTCGTCGGACGCACTCACTGGGAAAAGAACATTGATTCGCTGGCAATTGACGGGAGGATGATTCTCCTTGCGTTTCTGAGCGGTAAAGTTGTGACGCCTATTATCCGCGAAACTCTCATTAAAGGAATACCCGTTGAAAGGAAGCGAGATTCCTTCGGCCAATCTGCGGCCGATCCTGTACAAGCGGCTCAAGATCCAGGGATCCACGCTGCGGTCTCGAAGTGTGGATTATCAGACGGAACTGATCAACAGGTATGTCGACAGTGCTAAGCTGGGAGACGAGCTGCTCGACAATACAAGTTCCAGCTTTGGGACGGTGGTCAACCAGATAACAGGGGGAGAAGGAAATGGGCCGATACGGACCTATATTCACAAGGTTCGGGGTTCCCATCTGGTCCCGTCGGGCACGGACTATGGCTGAACTTGATTGATCAGGTGTACAGTTGGAACGAGATTCGGCAAGCACACCGTGAGATGACGGAGAACAAGAATAGGCGAGTAGATCTGGCCTCGAGTTGTGAACAGACGATTCATTGAATTTCCATAGCGGGAAGATTGTTGTCACAGTTTCCTAGGCAAACGACGGAGATTCTGGGGCTTCGTCGTAGCGATGTTTGAGGTCGTTTGTATCGAGGACGGAGATGTGTATGTTGTACTTGTTGCAGTGAATGGATTGTACTCCGAGAGACAAGTTCATTCGTGATTGTAATTGAAGGGCTGTAGGCACGACAACAATCAGGCCGCGCTGGGGCAGACACCCTCGGGACCTCGGTTGTGACCTACCAAGTATACCCTCTGTTCTTGAACTGCCGAACTTGGGAGGGGGAGGGGGGCGGCGTCGACAGCGGATCTGCGACAGGAACGCGACAAGTTTCTGGCTGTGTTTTTGGCTGGCTTGCTGGCGTCAAAGTCAAATCTTCTCAAGGGCCGCGCCTTGTAACATGGCATCCATCCGGTCCTGTGTCGGTTCCGGCATGGCTCGTCTGATTGCAGCTTCCGTCAGCTCCCCAGCACTCCATGCGAGGCGATGTCATTCAGTCCGGACTATTTAAACCCCCCACATGCTACCGACCGTCACTACCATAGTCCACTGCATCATGAACAGCCAGTATAACAACTCTGCCTCTCAATACCAGGCCTCCTACGGCCCAACAAAGTCCACTCAGAGCACCCACAACGCTACTTCCCAATCATCGCTCGCCGACGCTAGAGGTCGCTCCTATCCCCCGTCATCCAAATATGGATCCTCCCGCACCTCGATCAGCGCTGGCGCGAGCTCTGTAGCTCCCGTCTTCTTTTGACCGTACCATCATCATCACATCATCCCAAACACCACACTCTATGTCGAGCCTCGTCCTCACTCGAGGTGATAATACCCGTTCACACGCAAGGGCACTGGCGTTGACGAGGAACATGTAATCACAACTATTGTCAAAGGAAGGAAAGGGTCCCCCCCCCCGCCGTAATACGTGTATCCATCCCCATTCTGAGTCATCGTCGCTTGCTCTCTTCTCTTCTTTTTACCGACTCATTCAGTACTGCTCAATTTTTCTGCTGTAGCTAGCCACTCACTGTAGCCGCCATGTATCTGAATTCTTACGCAGCCCAAAAATGCTGCCG
>JBBPTC010000019.1:0-13089 GCA_038093955.1 Boletus albobrunnescens
TGCTCCTGCTTGCTTCGTCTAGGTCCTCAGTCTTGACACTAATCTTGCGTTTCTTCCGTCGATTAGTTGACACGATGCGTGCTGGCATCTCCTTCTTTGCACGCTTCCGCCACGAGTCCCACCACTGCACCGCTTCCTCGTCAAGCGCCCCTCGCCCTACAATTACGCCGTCGTCCTCGTCTATAAAAGGCTTATCATCGACGCGCCCGAGCGCGGGCCTTCGAAGATGATGCACAATCTCAACGTCCGAATCGTCCTGCTCCTCCGTGCCAGGTACTTCCGACTGGGGTATCTCAATTGAAGGTGGTCTCCAGTCTGTGTCTATGCTGGCGACGTGTGCTTTGAAATCACTCAATTGTTCTTGGATCGATTTCGTGATGACACTATGGTAGGTAGGCGTGAGGGCATAGTCCTCGACCAGGGTCTGTGCGAACATTTCGGGGGTGATGACGGGGTCTAGACAACCGATTTGAGCGAGAGGCAGAGGAATGAAGCGGAGAAACTGACCGTTTAGATTCCAGACAAACGTCTCGCGCATCTTGTGATGCTCCACATCAAGCTCGAGCCGGATCGGCACGAGTTGCTCAGGCCGATCTGACAACTCCGGTGGCAATTTCCTCGGTCTACCGCAATGAAAAGCTCAATCATTACAGGTATATGAGTTGAGAAAACGAATACCGACATGCGAACGCCTTCTCGCCTTGCACCCTTTCTCCTCGGAACCATATCAGTGCGTTGTGGACGAGGGTACCGAACATCGAACCGGTCCGGCCGTCTGTTGATTCCCATATTAGTGGCATAGTCCCTGTCCCACCACGCCAATCTTCCACCAGGTCCAGCTGTCCGTAGTTCCTGCAGCATCCTCGCTTTCTTGGCACGGTACACGGTCTCGTACGCCGAGTCGCGGACCATCACGTCTTTGAGTGTCGATATCTCAGACAGCGCGAGCATTGGTACAGGGTCTTCAGCCTTGACAAGCGGTTTGGTCTCCGACGCGGGGTCCTTATCGGTGTCGGTGGTCGATTCGTCGGAAGGTCTCTTGTCTTCATCGGAGGTGGTATCGGTCGCATCAGATGCTTTCGGCGGGACAACGTACGGTATGTATGAAATCTTGGTGACGGATGGGTTGAGAGAAGCGATGTGAGGGGGGAGCTTTTGTCCTGGGGTCGTGCCCGGAATGGGTGGTACGTTGACGGGGGGCGTACCCGAGCGGGCAGGTATCTCGCCCATTTTGCGCATGGGCGGCATCGGGGAACGGTGAGAAGGGACCGGACGCACGGGTGACTGTTGTGGCGGGGGCTGCGAACCTTGCCTGGGGATGTTAGGAGGGATCGCAGCGACGCCTGCGTTATCGAGGCCCATAAAAGGACCGGCTGAACTTGGGGGAAGGCTCTGTAGCATCCCGTGAGCTTGGTTGGTGAGAGGGGCCACCATACTCACAGCTTCGCGTGAGACGGGAGCGGACAGTTCACGCATATGAGGTTGCATCATTGGCTCTCTATCAGGCCGTTGCATACCTTGGGGGAGGACTGGGGGACCCATCAATGTAACACCAGCACCACCCATCATGCTCCCGCTGGTGCCTAGGTTGCTGGGTGCGGACGCATTCATGTTTATGGGTCCCATGCCTCCCATGCCTCCCATGCCTCCCATGCCTGGCATGGCAGACATTCCCTGTGGACCCATGCTCATGCCCAAGTTTCCGTTGATGGGACCGACGAGGTTCCCCATGTTACTACTGGCCATGGTTGCACCCATGCCTCCACCGATGGCGGGGCCTATTCCGCTAGCCAAGCTATTCGACATGCCACCCGGGCCTAAACCACCCATTCCGATGGGGGGAGCACCCATCGGGCCCATACTCATGCGCGGGGATTGTTTTGGGGAGCAATGGCCAAGAGCTGAACCCGTTCGAGTAGGGGGACGATTCATTGGGATGCCCATGGGGGCTGCAGACATTTGCATTGCGGCTGGATTCAGCTGTGGATTGAGAGAGACCATTTGCTGTTGCTGGTTCATGGCGGGGTTGAGATTTTGACCCTGGGCCATGTGGGCACCCATGCTGATGTTGGTGGCGAGAGAAGAAATCGAGTTCATGTTCGGGTTGAGGTTGATCGGGTGTTGGCTTGGGTTCATGCGTGAAGGGGTAGACATGGAGCCCGAGGCGGTGCCCGGACGCGAGCTGGGGGGAGGCATCATGGGTGCGGGGTCGTGGGCGGGATGGGAGTGGTGGGAGCGAACGGAAGCGGATGAGGAGGGGCGGTCGGTTTGCATGGGGGATATGTCATGGGACTGGCTTCGTGCGCGGTCGTGGGGCTGCTGGCTCGGCTGGCGGTCAGCGAGGGCGCGGTCATGCTGACTGGGAGGGCGCTCATGCGTGAGGCTGAGACCGCGTTCGTGCTGTGTGGGTGTGCCAGGCGCGCGATCTGGTGGGACGGGATGGCCAAGGTTGATGGCCTGCTGCTGTCGCTGAAATGCGACGCGTTCCTGTGGCGTCATCTGGGCATAGCGAAGGGGGTTCAAGGCGGGCTGGAAGGGCATACGCATGGGTGGGTTTTGAGGCTGGTTTGGGGTGGTAGGGATGTGCTGCATCTGCTGGATGGGCATAGGAATGTTCTGTACGGGCTGGATGTTGTTGGTTGGAGGGGGATTGATGCCGAGGCTGGGGACTGGTCCGATGGACATGGCGGGAGGGAAGGAGGCGCCCTGCTGCTGCTGGAGGAGCTGAGCGGGAGTGAGCGTGAGGGGCTGAGCGGGGATCTGGTTTGATGGATGGGGCGCGATGAGCTGTGTGGGGGATATGGACTGGCTCTGGCTCTGCTGTGGAGAGTAGTTTGGGTATCCGGAGGCGTACTTTGGCATCATGCCGTTGACCTGCTGGTACGACTGGCTGTGCATGATGGACTGCTGAAAGGACACTGGGTATTGGCCCTGCTGGGGCTGCGACGGGTAGTTCATCGTCGCCGTCGTCGAGAAAAAGAAAGTAAAGTGTCGCCAACGTCGAGCACGTCGAGCTCGTTGCTGGCGTTGGATGCGACCCGCAGCGACTGAGCACAAGGTCAACCCGTGACAATCGAACGTGACACCATGTCACACAATCTCCCGCGGTGGCGTGGCTCACCCGCGTCGCGCTCGTCGGCGTGCTCATCGTGCTCATCGTGCCATACGACGACCACGACACATACGGCAGACTGTGCTAGTGCAAAGTGCCGTCGGGCGGACATTACGGTGATAAGATCACCCAGCTGCGCTGCGCCCCTTTTTATATTCACGTAGTTACCCCGATGGGCAATGTTCAGTCTGGATCGACCCTCGCAAGAACCACCGGCGCGCTCGATGCCCTCGTCTCGGAGCTCACTCCAGACATCGTCTACGAAAAGAGGTCTGTCGTCGCCCTCGTACATGTCGTCCACGACGCTCAGGATTCACAGCATTGGCCAGGCCCGCTTCCTCAAGACGGTCAGGTGTCGACACCGCAACGGACCCCTTGTCGTAAAGATCTTCATCAAACACGATCCAGTCATCTCCCTCAAGGCGTATCACAGGAAGCAAAAGGGTATGCATCCCCTCTTTTTACGCTGCGTCACTGACCCTGTCTACAGTTGACAGGGATGCCCTCCAGGACATCCCAAACGTGTACACCTACCCGGCTTTCGTCGAAACAGACAAGGCCGGCTATCTTATACGTCAGTGGATATCCAGCAACCTCTACGACCGCATCAGGTACGTCTTTCGCATACCACCGCCTTACCGTCGACTCACCGTCCCCGTAGCACCCGTCCCTTTCTTTCCGTTATCGAAAAGAAATGGATCGTCTACCAGCTCCTTACTGCCCTCTCCCTTGCCCATCTCCAAAACACACCCCATGGTGACATCAAGTCCACCAACGTCCTCGTCACGTCCTCTAATTGGGTTTACCTCACCGACTTTGCACCCTACAAACCAACCTGTCTTCCTCTTGATGATCCTTCCGACTTTTCATTTTACTACGATACCAGCGGAAGACGAACCTGCTACCTCGCCCCCGAGCGCTTCTACAAGGCAGAAAAGGTTGCCAGGTCCATCAGTCAAACTGACACCAATGACCCCGTCACACAATCAATGGACGTGTTCAGTGCTGGCTGCGTCATCGCAGAAATGTTCCTCGAGGGTGCTCCCCTCTTCACCCTCAGCCAATTGTTCAAGTATCGCGAAGGCGAGTATGCTGTTGATGCCCAACTAGCCGCGATCGACGATCAAGGCATCCGTGTAAGTGTCTACCGACTCTACAATCCAGCCAAACTGACTCGCTTCAAAGACCATGATCCAACAGATGATATCCCTTGACCCTTTATCTCGCCCCACCTTTGATGCCGCCTTGGCCAGTGCCAGGGGGAGCGTTTTGCCCGAGTGCTTCTATTCCTTCCTCCATGGGTACTTCGCGTCCATTAGTGAAAGGGCCACTTCTCTCCCCTTTCCATCGTCCATCACGGCTCCTCCGTCCACCACTAATTCGGTCAAGGGCAAAGAGTCCGCCACCAACACCGAAAGTGTAGGTGAGGCAACTCCTGGCGACAGCGATCATCGCATAGATAGAATCTGGGAGGATTACGCATCCGCAGAACCCCATCTCCTCCCATCACAACACCCCGACCGCACCGTCACAGACGTGAGGGTAGGCTACGGCACCATCCCATGCTCTCTCAACCTCCACCAGGTTCATTATTTCATTTTTCTGTGCGCACAGCTGACGATACACACTAGGACATCTTTCCTGTCTCGTTGCAAATTCCATCCTATACGCCATCGCCCCGGCCAGCCCCTGCCGAGGACGGTCCTCCTCTCATCCTCCTCTCCCTCACGCTTGCAAACATCAGAAATTGCTCCCTGCCTTCGTCCCGCATTCGTGCTCTCGACATTCTTTTGGCGCTTTGTGCCCAGCTCACCGATGAATCCAAATTGGATCGCGCTGTCCCGTATGTCGTGGAGCTGTTACGAGATGAAGTAGCCATCGTGCGAGCCGCGGCTGTCAGAACGCTCATGCAGATTGTTGGTGGTCGTGCCATTTCAGCACTTGAACCCTACTGAACTTGGCCCTAGTTGATGACCGTGACCGTGATTACACCATCCAATGTCTCCATCTTTCCCGAGTACATCATTCCAAATGTCCGATATCTTGTTCAAGATACAGAGATCTCCGTGCGTGCCACATATGCCCAGTGCATCGCCCCCCTCGCGGATACCGCGCTACGGTATCTTGAAATGGGTCAGACTCTCCAAGCTCATGGTGTCGCCCCTGGTGCAAACAACGACCGGCAAGAATACGACGAGGTTCACTTTGAGGTACCTTTCTCTCGCGTGTGGCGACCAATGACTCTTTGACCGTCCAATTCCAGGTCTCTTATGACGCGTCCTTGTACGACCTGCATTTGGCCATTCAGGAACAACTCGCCGCACTCCTCATGGACCCCTCTCCCATCGTGAAACGTGCCGTGTTGCACAACATAAGCGCACTCTGCATCTTCCTGGGTCGGCAGAAGACCAACGACGTCATTCTGAGCCACATGATCACGTATCTCAATGATCGAGACTGGCTTCTCCGACAGGCGTTCTTTGAGAGCATTGTCGACGTCGCTGCCTGTGCCGGAGGTCGGAGTCTGGAAGAGTATATTTTACCATTGATGGTGCAGGCACTCTCAGGTGAATTCACTTATTTCATCCAAGTCTTCATGTCCTAACGGACCAAGACGTCGAGGAGAGCGTCGTCGCGCGTGTTCTGTCCGCTCTTACCAGTCTCTGCGAACTCGGACTTTTCCAAAAAATGCGCATATGGGAGCTCATGAGTGCGACGCTGTGTTTTTTTTACCATCCCAACGTTTGGATACGACAGGGTTTGTCATTTCGTGCTCTGGTGTCGCATCGTCGCTCACGTGCGGGTGATCAGGGGCGGCGGCCTTCATCGCCTCGGCGGCGAAACATCTCCAGCCGAGTGATGTGTGGTGCATTTTGTATCCCTCCTTGCGTCACCTACTGCACTGCGACGTCAAGGAGATCGACGAGCAGAGTTTGTTGGTAGCTATGAAGTCACCAGTATGCGTCACGATCTGGCGTGGTGAATCACGAACCTGATTTGTTTCTGTTCCTCTTGCAGTTACCCCGTCTGGTGTTCGATGGCGCGGTCCAATGGGCCGTGAAAGCAGAGCATACGACGTTTTGGCGAAGTCAACGACGACCTGCGGCCAAAGCGGAGTCTCCACGAGAAAGTATCGTCTCTATGCGCAAGGCGGGGACCAACAACTCTCCCAAGCACAACAGGACTGAAGAGTGAGTGTGCTCCCATCAGCGTCAGGTGCTCCCACTCACCTGTCCTCGCGAAACAGGGATGAGGCACAATGGTCGAAACTACAGAATCTCGGCATGACGCTCGCTGATGAAGCAAAACTCGTCGCAATGCGCGATTACATCCTCAAGCTCGCAAATAACGCGTCAAGGTGCGTTCCAAACACCGTACGCGCATGCGACCGAATACTCATCTGAGTGTCCTAGCTTTGCTTCTCGCATACGATTAGAGCCCGACTATGACAAGATCATCCGCACGACGGGAGACGTCGAGCTCCAGAAACTCTCCGTCGTCCCTCAAACAGTCTTCCTCAGGTCGCGCTCTACTACCGACCTCGTTCGTTCCTCCCGCCGCTCGAGCGACATAACGGCACGACTCGGGACCCCGCGAATGAGTCGGGCTACCAGCGTCGGCCACACCCCAAACACACCTGCATTCGACGAATTGCGGCGACGACTCTCGACCACCAATCACTCTAGTTCGTCTCTCAGTCTCGCTGTCGCAGCCCGCGAGCGTGCGGGACACGCCGCTTCGCAACCGCACTCGCTACCTGGCGCTGCCACGTCGACGCTTGCCCCACCGGACCCACCCCTGGCTCACGACCGTCCCAGTAGTCCTACCGACTCGGTAATGTCGACAACGAATTCATCGGCGCTCCGCGTCCCGCACCGACTACAGGTCGGAAGCACAGACGGACAAAAGGCCGCGCCTGCTGTCGGATCATCGAACACGAATGCGATTGGGGTTCTCGAAGCGCCGTCGCGCATTCGCTCAGAGTGTTCTCCAGAGCGTTCGGGGCGATCGTCGCCTACTTCGGCGGCGGCGGCGACCCGGCAAACCATCCGGCCACGCGTCACATCTCTCCAGCCCATCTCTACATACGGTATGTACTACCCGTCCCATCTTGTTTGCTAGTTGACGTGTCACATCGTCGCTCAGACGGCCAGGAAGTGGGGATTAACAACCTCCTGGAGAATCTCTATCAGGACCATAACCGCGAGCTACTACACGATTTTGGTCCTCGCGCGCACGAGGGACCGATTCGTCGGCGAAACGCCGCACGTCAGAGCTTCATTGCGCGGGACAACAGTCATCGCCGCGTGGAGGCCACACTTGTGGCACATCTCCACTCCCACACAGATTGTATCACTGGACTCGCCGTTGCCCCTGACCATTCATTCTTTGTGTCGGTCTCGGATGACGGGAGCGTCAAGATTTGGGACACGGCGCGGTTAGAACGAAGCGTCACGAGTAAACCACGGCATACATACACGCAACACCATGCGCGCGTCAAGAGTGTTTGTATCATCGAAGGTGTGCACTGCTTTGCGAGCGCGGCAGAGGACGGGAGCGTGCATGTCGTACGCGTGCACGTGAACGTGTCGGGATCACTGCCCAAGTATAACAAACTGTCTGTCGTCCGAGAACACAGGGTCGAATCGCCTGGGGAGTATGTGACTTGCATATCCCATTTCAATACTGGTACGTGACTTGGAGTCGTGTGGGTCATGGTAGGCGAATACTGAGCGATTGACCTAGACGGGGCGTCGAATTTGGTGTATGCGACCACGCATTCAGTCGTTGTCACGCTGGATCTACGGACGATGCGTCTGTTGCAACGGTTAGAGAACCCCCGCCACTTCGGCTCAATTACATGCATGTGCATGGATCGAAAGCGGACATGGATCCTCGTGGGCACGTCGTCGGGGGTGCTCTCGCTCTGGGACAAGCGGTTCGGATTGCTGCTCAAGAGTTGGCAAGTGGGTCGGTCTGGTGCTGGCAGAACAGCGCGGGTACACCAGTGTGCCGTGCACCCCACGAAAGGCAAGGGGCGCTGGGTGACGGTTGCAGTGGAGACGTGGAAAGGCAATCCAGAGCCGACACCAACGACACTGATTGAGGTATGGGACATCGAGAAGACGGTGTTAGTGGAAACATTCGTCACGCGAACGACGTCGACGACGTCCGAGCCGATACCGGAGCCCGAGGAGCAAACGGGCGTCGATGCAGAGCCGAGTCCGGCGGCTGCGATCGCTGCGCTCGTGAATTCGCACTACCCAGGCGGCGTGGCTTACGTTAACACTGGATTTTCGCGACGGGACCGGGGACCGTCACAGAGCATGCAACGGGACGACTCGTTGCCCGCGCCGTCTCCCGACGTCCGCGCGTTGCTTGTGGGGCTGGATTTCGGAGGCTACTCAGGCATGTACCGTTCGGAGATTGTGGACTTGTCGGCGGATGTGCCGAACTCAAACCGGAATCGGGGATTCATAGTGAGTGGGTCGGAGGATCGGCGGGTAAGGCTGTGGGATGTGAGCAGGGTGGAGCGGACGTCGGTTTTAGTCAGCGCGGAGCCCGAGCATGAGCGACCGAGCTATAGGTGCGTGCAGCGAGTTGTGTGTGGGAGGCCGGATGCTGACTGTGTGCGTGTAGCACGGTACGGTCGTCGAACAGTGCGGTGACGAGCTACGTTGAGACGTGGGTACAGTCGCCGAGCACGGCGAACCAGAACAACCGGGCACCACAGCGCATGTCGATGATCACACACCACCAGCAGAATTTGCTCAAGTCGCACCAGGACACTATCACTGCACTGGCGTGCATTGACGCGCCGTTTCGAGGGGGGATCGTGAGTGGGGATCGGGCGGGTGTGCTCAAGGTGTGGCGTGTTGGGTCAGGCGATTAGGTTTATATCTTTTTTTATTATTTATTTTTACCTTTTTTTTTTCGGTAAATCGTACTAGGACGAAATAATTTTTGTTTGGATACGTCCAAAAGTAGACGAGCTATCAAGGAGATCGAGTCAGGCCGAGTTGATGCTGCGACTGCTCGCTCGGTCCAGGTCGTATCGTGCCTTTGTTTACCATCGCCTCGATAAGTTTGCGCCCTCCGTCTCAGCCCCACAGCGACACCCACACACGATGTCGTCCGCCGCCGTTGTATCGTCCTCACAACCATCCGAGCTTCAAAATGGACCACACGCGGGTCCAAGGGAGGGAAAGAAACAGCAGCCAAAAGAGAAGAAAGATAAGGCCCAGAGTGCTGCGTCGCAGTACCCGCTTGAGGTACGTCCGCGATGGTCGATACTGATAATGACGACGACGACGCCTGTACAGCTTCAACCACCGCCCGAGTACATCGATCAGCGGATTCGACTGTTTGAACGGCTGCACGCCGAGTATGACGAATTCGTTCGGGGTGTGTCTTTTTCCCCATCTGTTCTCGTCCTCGTCCTCATTGTCTTTTTGCCGTGCGTGGGTATTGGCATTTGGGTTGTTTGCAGCACAACCAAGGGCGCCGATCACCATCACCCTGCTCGACGGCTCTGAACGCAAAGGAACGAGTTGGGAGACGAGTCCGTTGGATGTTGCCAAGGAAGTCTCTAAGAGTCTCTCGGAACGCGTCGTGATCGCAAAGGTGACCGTCTCGACAAGTATATTCAAACACTTCTGTCTTGACACTAGGCGCATTAGGTCGATGACGTTCTCTGGGACCTGGAACGGCCACTGGAGGGTTCGTGTCGGCTCGAATTGTTTGATTTCGAGCACCCGGAAGGTATGAGTCGCCCTTTCTCTCTTTTCTTGGCGCCTCGGTCGCGTGATAATAATGGTTCCTTGTAGGAAAACGCGTATTTTGGCATTCTTCGGCTCACGTTCTTGGAGAGGCCGCAGAACGACATTATGGATGTCATCTTTGTATCGGCCCGCCGACGGACGATGGTTTCTTCTACGAGATGGCGATCAATGAGAGGTACGCGTTCCCTCACTCTGTTATTTCATTTTTGGTGCTGACCTATGATGGGTCAGAGTGGTTACGAACGCAGATTACCCTGCACTAGAAAAGATCGCCGAGAGTGCGATCAAGGACAGGCAAAAATTTGAGCGATTGGTCGTCTCAAAGCAGAACCTCATGGAGATGTTTAGCGTGCGTCGACGATACTGGCCGCTCTTATGCGAACAATGATTGATCTGGATACGACAGTACAACAAGTACAAGAAATACCTCATCGAGACGAAGATTCCCGATGGTTCTTTCACCACCGTTTACCGTTGCGGGCCAATGGTTGATTTGTGTGTCGGGCCCCACGTTCCTCATACCGGCAAGATCAAAGCGTTCATGGTTACCAAGGTCAGCCAATGCATGATTGACCCGGTCTTGTGTGAGACTGATCATCTTTTCGCAGAACTCTGCATCCTATTTTTTGGGGGACGCCAAAAATGATTCCTTGCAACGCGTATACGGCATTTCTTTCCCGGACAAGAAACAATTAGCGGATTACAAAGCATTTCTGACCGAGGCAGCGAAACGCGATCATCGTAAAATTGGCAGGGTGAGATTCGATCGAGATTATTGAGCGAGGCATGACTTTTTACCCCACATTCAGGAACAAGAACTGTTCTTCTTCAACGATCTCAGTCCGGGGAGTTGTTTTTTCTTACCTCATGGCACCCGGATTTACAACACGTTACTGGAGTTAATGAGGGTACGTAGCTCGTCGAGTCATTTTCGCGCAGATCGTTGAGCGATCGATGCAGTCAGAGTATGTTAAACGCGGCTACCAAGAAGGTAAGCATTGCTACGAGAAATGTCATTGCCCCCCTGATGCGTCTGACATTATAACGAGTCATCTCGCCTAACATGTACAACTCAAAGCTGTGGCAGGCATCCGGGCACTGGCAAAACTACAAGGATGACATGTTTTTGCTCGACATCGAGAAGGAGACGTGGGCCCTCAAACCGATGAACTGCCCTGGTCATTGCCTCATCTTTGACTCCCGGGACCGGAGTTACAAAGAGTTGCCGATCCGGATGGCTGAATTTGGTATTGTGCACAGGAATGAAGCTTCGGGTGCCCTCACCGGTTTGACCCGCGTACGGCGGTTCATGCAAGACGATACTCACGTGTTTTGTATGCCGTCTCAGGTGAGGGCGTGTGACATGGACGAAGCGGTACCCCGACTGACTCGTCGGATGTAGATCACCTCCGAAATCGAGGCACTGTTCGATTTCATGCAGCACGTGTATGGTTTGTTCGGCTTTGAATTCCGAATGGAGCTATCGACCCGTCCCGAGAACTACCTAGGAACGATAGAGACTTGGGATGTCGCTGAAGCTGTCAGTCGCATATCCGCTTACCAGATAATCACGTGCTGACTGCACATCGTATAGCAATTGAAAGAGGCCCTCGATAAGCAATACCCCGGGCAGTGGAGAGTCAACCCAGGCGATGGTGCTTTCTACGGTCCAAAGATCGACATTTACATCAAAGATGCATTGCATAGATCGTTCCAGTGCGCGACCATCCAACTCGACTTCCAGCTCCCGGAGCGGTTCAACCTCAAGTACCGCTCGGCGGAGGAAATGACGAACCCAGACAAGCCTCCTTCGCGACCTGTGATGATTCATCGTGCCATCCTGGGAAGTCTTGAACGGTTCATCGCCATCATTACGGAGCATTTCGGTGGAAAATGGTATGTCATGCGTTGCTGCGGGTCTTGAGAACGTGCAGACCAAACGTTTCGGAACGGACAGGCCATTCTGGTTGTCCCCCCGCCAGGTCCTCGTGATTCCGGTTGCTGTGCCCTATGTGAGCGGCATGTCCATTCCTGGATCATCTCCGAAATTCATTCTTCTTGGTGTTGCATTTGTATAGAAGGATTATGCGCAAGAGATTGCTGACAAACTGACCGCGTTAGGGCTGTTTGCGGATGTGGACAATGGGTCTGATACCCTTCCCAAGAAGATTCGTAACGGTGAAATTGCACAGTATAATTTCCTCCTGGGTACGTCGGATGTGCTCTCGTTCACGGATCTCTTCCGTTACTCATGACACTCCTCTCTTAGTCGTGGGTCAAGAAGAACTCGATAGTCGGTCAGTCAACGTCCGAAACCGGGATGATGTGGGTACGAAAGCAAAGGGTGAGATGGTACCGTTGGACGGGATCATTGCCAGGCTGGTTGCACTCAAGAGCTCGCGACGCATCGAAAATAGACTCGGTTATTGAAGGTTTAAGTAAAGTATGTAGCTATCTACATACAATGTAAGGAGAGATCCGGACGGAAGAACGCGGTTCGTGACGGAACGGCTGGAAGGAACAAAGCGGAGATGACGAAAGGTACCGGTCGAGGGACCAAGACGAATTTTTTATGCAGTAATGCCACCCATGAACTGGTTCCGCTGAGATCGGACCTAGTCAGAGGAAGGGGTGACAAAGAGCCACTGGGAACATACCAAGGCTTGAATGGCATCCCGCTCCGTGGGTGGCAGTCCGTTGATCTGATCCTGAGTTAAACTCAGAACCTGAATCAACATTTGCTGTAAAGGGGGGGGAATTTTTTCGGAGTTAAGCTCTAATATGGTATCAGAAAGAAAACCATTTATCCTACTCACACGTTGTGCAGGGTCTATATTAAGGTCGGGTACCGAACTGGGAAGGGCTTGAGCGGGAGGTGCAGGTTGAGGTGGTGGTGGCGGTCGGTAGTAGGCATGCTGCGGCATGTGCGGGGGCTGTTGATACATGCTCGGACCTGTCACCTGCGGTGGGACAGACAATTGAGGCTGCAACACTGGCGGTGTTGGGTGTAATGGTGGGGGTTGTTGATATGATGACATTTGAGGCGGGGGCGGCTGCGGAGGCCCAGAGGGCGCGCTGCTACCCACGGTGGCTTGCAGCATACGCTACGGGCGGTAATTAAGAAAACGGGAGTATTGGATGGAGCGGCCACGGCACGCCGGAGTCTGCACATACCTGGAGAACCGCCTGGTCTAC